>JFGW01000173.1:0-64570 GCA_000729825.1 Epichloe sp. AL9924 | reverse complement strand
CCCTGTGTGCCTTGGTGGTCAGGCGGGCCAGGCGATTCTTGGGTCGCTGTGTTCTCGCCGTCGATCGTTGTCGATATGAAGGCGACTTAATACGGGGTGCTCCGTAGACTCCATCGTGTAACCTTGTTGGAGAGGGGGCTCAATATGCAAAGAGAAAACACAGGGATTCTTCAACAGCAAAAACACATGGACGTGGACGTGGAAGCCACCCGGCCGTGGTTTGCTCGAGTCAAACCTTGCCCCTTTCGGCAGTACCACTACCAGGTTCTTTCAACAGCCGTCCGTCTGGCATGGGGGGGGGCGCGCATTGAGGGCTGGAGGGGGAAACCCCCATCCCATCCTATGTCATGTATCTATGTACATGTTATCCCTTGCATGCTCTCTCACTCACTTGTGGTCAAGTTCAAGCCACACCCCCCACCCCCCCACACTCATGTAAGTGTTGGCAACACGGGGCTGGCTGGTCAGATCTCTCAAGATTACGTACGGACGTACAAACTTGCCGCCAATTACCAGACGCGATTGCCCATCCTCCATCCCGTGCAACGTCCTCAAACGCCGGGCGCCCAGTCCACTGTTGCAGCAAGGAAGTCCCGAGTGGAGGACAGGGGATTGCGGCAGTGACATGAGCGCTTGCCGACGAAATCGACGAGATACCATGGGGCTGAGCATTGCTGCGCGAAAAAAAAAAAAAAAAGAAGAAGAGGAAGAAGAAATCAGCCATGATGTGCAGCGCGGTTGCATCGTTACTGACTGGCCCGAGTCGTCCGTGCCAGATCTGACTGAAGGCCCGGCTTCATGTCGTCGGTGCATTAGCTCTCCCGCTCAACGAGCACAACGTCGACCAGGGGGGGGCCAGGGTTATCGCCCGGGTGAAAAAAAAAAAGGCCCAACTGCCAGTGCATGCATATTGTATGCACAATTGTATGCAAGAGCAGGAGTCCTGACATGCACTCCAGAATGAACTTGGTGTGCATGCAGCTGCGGGAAGGGATGCCGCCACGTACATCTTAATTTTTTATTTTTTTTCCTCAACCCGTACATATTTCACTGCTACGGATGGTTACTGGAAGAGCTATGCATGTATCTGGTCTCGTTTCGCACCAAAATCCATACGGAGGAGCACCGTACCTTGCTGATGGGACGACGAAGAAAGAGCTTGTGGAAAGAAGACGAGCGCCGTCAGATCATCCGTCCGCACACAGTCAATCACTGCAGGTACGTTATGTATGATGCGCATTGCAGCCTCATGTACACTTTATTGCTTCGCCCAACCAATCCGTTGTGCTTGCCTTGCCACCGGTGGACTCGGCCGGAACAAGCCTCCTCATTTGCCTTTGTTGAGCGGGAGAAGCAGGTGGGCGTTGGGTTTTGGGGGAGCATTTATCTCGCTCATTGGACAAGGTTCGTGATTAGACGAGCATGTCAGGTCAACCGTGGTAATCCCAGGGGGGCATATACATGTATACATGTACAGGCTTCGCAGGCAGGCTGGGTTTTGAAAGCGGTGGCTGGAGACAAGGGCAAGCGGGTGGTGGTGGGCTGAACAGGGGGTTCTCGGGGAGGGGAGGGGAGGCTGGGGTGACGAGCCCATGAGGACTTTTTCTCTCACGACAAAGTGCGTGTGAGGGTGTGAGGATGAGGATGTGAGGATGTGAGGGATGTTGAGGGACATGTTGTCCTGACCATGACGATCCATCCAAGGCGGTTAAAAACGGAGAGTGGATTCTGGTCCGAATTGGGAAAGTCCTTCCAGTAGGCTCCCCTGCTCATGTTCGATACTTACATTATCAGTGCGGATTACATACGGACTAGCAAGTTGAACTTTATTGACTTCCTCTTGTAAAGGTGCTCCGGTTACTAGCTAAAATACCACAATGTAAGTACAGAGTACCAGCAAGGACATTTGTCGAAATGGTCAACAACAAGCCAGCGGGTGAAAGACCCCGCGCTTGACATCTAAAACTAACAACGCATTTCAAAAAAACAGGGAAACGAGCCATTGAATTGGAAAAATACCAAACATGGCTCTCATGTGACTTTGCATATATGCGGCGCAAAAGAGATAAAGGGGAACCAACCCTTTTTTTCATATTCCTGTTACCACGTCGGACCTTGGCTGTTGTTGTGAATCAATCCTGCTACCGGGTAGGCCGCGGCGTTGCAGGAAAAAGGTTTACCACGACAAACAAAAAAAAAGCCCACGACGTCACGACAAGCTGGCAAGCCCCGATGGAAGGACAAACAAAGTAGTGCAAGTCGGCACCGAGTATACGAAAATAAATCATCCATTGTGCAACGAAGAAAGAAGCCACCATGCGACCCCCGCCCTCGTCTCTTCCCGTTCACGCCGGGCTTTCCAGATTCCCATCCACAAGTCAGACAGAAAAGAAACCCCACAACATGGCCGCTAGCGTCAACATGACACAACAACAACAACAACAACAACAACAACAACAACAACAACAACAACAACAACAACAACAACAACAACCACCCCCTCCCTTGTTTTGGTTCAAAGGCCCAACATCAACTCTTCTACAACAAACAAGCGAGCAAAACCCATTGCCAATGCCTACGATCCCCAAGCCCGCTCTCCCCCTCCACGCCGCCTCGTTTGATCCCTGGAACTCCTCGTCCACCGGGCACCAGCGCAGCGAGAGCAGACCGGGAACGGCGTGGCGCGACTCGCGGAACCGGAGACTAAACGAGCAGCTCAGAGGGGTCCCCCCGTCCCCGTCAGACACCTCGGTGCCGCCGTCCCAGCCGAGGAGGAGCGTGGTGGACATGCTGCGGAAGCCGGGACTGATGAGGAACGGGGACGGGGACGGGGACGGGGCCGGGGCCGGGAGCCAGGAGCAGCAGCATGAGTCGAGGGCCGGCCACGGCGCCATCTTCGCGGGAACATGCATCCACGTCAACGGGAGCACGTTCCCCCTCGTGTCGGACCACAGGCTCAAGCGCATCGTCACCGACAACGGCGGCAGCATGTCCTTGCACCTCGGGAGGAGAAAGGTCACGCACGTGGTGCTGGGGACGTCGGCGGCGGGCGGCCTGGCGGGGGGCAAGATGGAGAGGGAGATTCGGAGGATGAGGGGGTGCGGCGTTTACTTTGTGGGAGTTGAGTGGTGAGTTTTCATTCTTTCATTCTTTCGCCATGAGGGGGGGGACGGCCGAGAGGACGCACGCGCGCGGCCAAACCTCCCATGCCAACTTGGGGGCAAAAAAAAAAAGCTAAAGTCGAATCACAAAACAAGGGTCCTCGAAAGCCTCAAGTCAGGCAAGCGATTGCCAGAAGCGCGCTTCTCCAACGCCAGGATGGCGAGCAGCGCACAAGCGACCGTGTATGACAAGCACGCTTGAGGAAGGAACAAGGCCATGTTTTGTTTCGGCGCATGGGTTGGTGTTTGCATCTTCATCTTGAAAAGGAACACGGGGGGATTTACGCGAAGACGAGGACGAGAACGAGAACGAGAACGAGTCATGATGAGCTAACTAGCTACGTGGGACTCGGTGCGAAGTTGTCAGGCGTCCACTGCACCTATTTCAATCCCGTCAACTCGTGAATAAGCTCTTGGAATGAAAAAAAAAGTGCTTTTCATCCCCGTCCCACATCATTCGTATCACGGCCCTGCCCTCCACGCGTTACACCGCCATGCTACGAAACGTGGAGCCCACGGTACTGCTGTCATGTGGCTTCTTCCCCGTGAGACCGAATGGTCGTGGAGAGGCCGTGTGCTCGTGAGACTGAAAAGACGGTGAGGAGGGTGAGGTTGTACGGGGCGGGCATGTGCGACGAGGCTTTTTCGTACTTGTTCCCTTTGTTGTGAAGGCGTTGGGTTGACGGGGTTGATGCGGCGTTGTTGGCTATACGTGGCTGGAAGGGAAGGACACTGATGGGACGGTTCTCGTTCGATGATTTTCTGCATTTGCAGGTTTTCTTTTCATGGTCGGCGTTTTCATGGTCATCCGCAGACACGTGGATTATCGGCCAAATGTATTCGGAATAAGAATGATAAAAAACACATGGTGAACCAGGACACGCTTGAATTCCAAATCGACATACACACACAAACACACACACACACACACATACCCGTTCCTACAACTTTGCCCGCGGTCCCTCCAGCGCCGCATGTTTCCCACCACTCTTCTCGAAATACTCCCTCACCTTGGCCCTTGCCACATCCACCACGGACGCATCTTCCACCGTACTTGGCACCGTCACCTCCTTGTCAAACTCGCCGTGCACCCCGTTCTCCACCAGCTCGCGCAGAACGCGACGGAGGGTCTTGCCCGAACGGGTCTTGGGGATCATGCCCTTGCCTTGGATGATGCCTCCGAGGGATGCAATCGCACCGACTTGTTTCCGGACGAGGCCTTGAATCTCTGCGGCAATCTTCTCATCCGGCACGGCGGACGACGGGTGGTTGGCGGTGGACAGGGTGATGAAGGCAAAGGGGAGCTGGCCCTTGATGGCATCTGGGATGCCGACGATACTGGCTTCGGCAACGAGGGGGTGCGAGGTAATTGCTTGTTCGATACCACCTAGTTTCATCAGCCCATGCTTTCTTAAAAAGCCATGAAGGAAAAACATATAGATAGCACGCCTAACGAAGTGCTTTCCAAGTTGGCCAGATCAAAAGGGGGGAAAACGGGGACTTACCGCTTGACAATCGATGGGCGCTAACGTTCAGCACATCGTCATTTCTACTCATAACATGAACGTAGCCATCTTCGTCAATGTAGCCAGAATCACCTGTATCTACCCACTTGCCGTCGAACTGTTTCAGGTAGCTCTTATAGAACCTCTCCTCTTCGCCCCAGAGTGTCCGAAACGCCGTCGGCGCCAACGGCATACCCAGCACAATATTGCCCATGCTTCCCCTTTCGATCTGACCACCCTCGTCGTCCACGACGCGCACGTCAAACCCAGGCATTGCCTTGCCTGCACTTCCAGGCTTGATCACCGCCGGCGGGTGGTTTCTGACGCTGGACGTTCGATCCCTGCCGCTATGAGGCGCAAGAGCACGACCAGAAATCGGTGAGCCTGATTCACTGGACCACCAATTGTCAATGACGTGAGCGTCCGGCGCAGCGTACTTGGTCAAGAGGTCCTGGTACATTGAGATCAACGAGGGCTCAGAGCGCTCCCCCGCGAGGAACAGTCCTCGCAAGGATCGGAGCCCGCCTCCTTCCCCAATCTTGGAGAGAAACTTGTTGTCGGGATCATCCCTTTTGATAGCGCGCAGAGCTGTGGGGGCTGTGAAAATCATGTTCACCTTGTACTCTTCGACCACCCTCCAAAAGGCTGAAGCGTCGGGCGTGCCAACGGGCTTCCCTTCGTACAGAACCGTGGAGGCACCAACCAACAGCGGAGCATACACAATATACGAATGGCCAACCACCCATCCAATGTCTGACGCTGTAAAGACGACATCTCCGGGTCCTTGGATATCGAATAGATAACTGATGGAGAGATGCAGTCCAACAGCGTGGCCGGCCGCGTCTCTCACGACACCCTTGGGGGCACCAGTCGTACCCGACGTGTGTATTATGTAGACGGGATCCGTGCTCGCCACCGGTACACAATCAGCCCTGACCTGTCGTGCGCGGGCACTCCTCACGACCTTTTGCCATGTAGATTGGCCAGTACCGCGATCGGGATTCCATCGAACTTGGGGCCGCTGCCAGATCAGGGTCCGCGACGGTCTATGAGGCGATTTCCTGATGGCTTCTTCAACCAGTGGCTGATACGCGATGGGCGGCTTGTTTCCATCAATTCCGCACGACGCTGTGAGTAATGCAACGGGCTTACAGGCTTCGATTCGCTGGGCGAGGGCATTGGGAGCGAAGCCACCGAAGACGACGGCATGAATGGCACCGAGGCGATTGACCGCGTACATGCCCACCAGGGCGGCTGGAATCATGGGCACTGTAGATGCGAGCAATCCAGAGCATTCATTAGCTTCCAACACCAGACCCGCCACACCGTGAACGAGGCAGCTCCTTCGTGAGGGTTTCACTCACTGTATAGCATGACAACGTCTCCCTTGCGAACGCCTTCTGCCCGCAACACGCCCGCAAGCACCTCGACCTCTTCCAGCAATTGACGATATGTATATGTCTCTTTTGTCTTGGTCACAGGACTGTCGTAGTAAATGGCAACTTTATCGCCCCTGCCGGCCTTCACATGTCTGTCGATGCAGTTGTAGCAGGTGGATATCTCGCCGCCGGGAAACCATTCCCAACTGTCGTAAGAGACGCCACTGTCCCGGAGGGTTCGCTGCGTCCGGCGCAGCGTCTCGATCGGTTTCTTGTGCCAATGAAGGTGCTCGGCTTGGTGCGCCCATAACTCCTCGGGCTTCTCCAAGCTTTGCCGGAGGATGTCGTCCTGCAGATGCGATCCTGCTTCTCTGGAAGCCATGACTGGGTGGACAGTGGACACTGGACGGTCTACTTGGCCAGGCAGCAACTCAGTTAGAGAGTGAGGTTGCAGGAGATCAAATGTAAGACCAAAGGCTACATTTGCAATCAAGCCTCCAGAACTGTATTTGTAGAACAAAGATCTCCCTCGGCTATGCGAGGCTGAGCGACCAACGATTGATTGTGAGCGTTGGAATGAGGGAAGGAGCTCCGAGCTCTGGTGGGGCCCGCCTTCCCAGCTTTCCAGGGACTTGGCGGCTGTTCAGTTGCCCCGCTCTGCCTGTTCCGCTTCTTCGCGGCTTGAACCGAGATGGTCTGGTGCATTTGATTGGCCGATTGCACAGAATAAATAATAAATCCACCCATCGAGAGCAGCCCACAATAATACTCGGCAATCCACGTTGGAGCTAATGCGCAGGTGCCTACGAATGGGGACAAACTTCTAAGCATGTTTGGATGCACGTGTGGTGAGATGAGAATGGAAACATACATGGCGGGAGAGGGACATATTCTCAATTCGGTTGCAAGGAGAGTCGCGCTGCTGTCTTGAATGCCACTCCTGGGCGATGGCTTCAAGGATGCATATTCATGGTGCCGTGATTCGAGACGAGAGAAGAAATATAATTTGTGCGACGAGTTTATTAGCAGTTCCAGCTGGAAGGGCAGTTCCAGACGGAGCGGATAGGCAAATGTTCAGTGACCAGAAAGCGCCGTGGCCAAAGCACGTGATGTCATGCCATCACGGTGGTTGCCAGGCCAACGCATAAACACGCCCGATTTTCCGTCTTCCGTCTCGTACAGTGACGCGGTTTGCAAGTGCGGGATGCAGGCTATTTTCTACGTCGTATATCACCATTGAATCAAAGCAATACCCAACAATTCAATCTGCGCGTGCATTTGTATCGCGACGCAAACAGTGTGCTGATACCTGCTTAGCGACACAACGACCTACATTGACGATACGAATCTGACCGCCATTGGCAAAAGACAACTTTGGCACAAACCGCACCTTGTTTTTTTTGTCTTCTTTCTCTCTCTCTCTTCGCATATTGGCTTCCTCCAGCAGGCAATGTCATCTCCCCTCTCGCCCGCCCGCGAGGCAAGCCTTAACAGGGCCACGCCCCCGAGTAAACGAAAGTACGACCAATACGAAGTCCGAGCATTCACTGCGTCCACGACAACCGCAGCAGCAGGCGAATCAGAATCCCCCCGATCCTCACCGTTCGTACCAAAGGCTGCTGAGACGGCCGATACGGGCCAGGAGAACGTCTCGCCGTCCAAGATCAGACACAGTCGCATCATGTCGGGGACAGAGCTGTCCCCTCTCAAGATCCTGGCGGAGCAGGGCAATGTCTCTGGCGGGAGCATAGCAGCAGCGTTGTCAAACATGGGCCCGCCGCCGCAGAGAAGTTCGCGAAGGATGTCGCCCGTGTCGCGGTTTCCCGTCAAAATTGGGAGCACACACGAAAATGAGTCGAGGGTGACCAAGGAGCGAAAATTGAGCATGGAGGCTATGGTGAGGGGAAATGCTGGGCTCGAAAAGGCTATTGAGATATTTGAGGATGACGGAAGTGGCATGGGGGAACATGGGGAGGCGTTGATTATCGAGACAAAGCACGAGCGGCAACCACCACAAAAACAGGAGGACGAGCATGACGAAGCTGCTGGGCCGGATGACACCATGGCTAGCACGTTCAGTACGTTTTCAGTGGTGCCGAATCTGACAGTGTTTGCCAAGTTAGGCCAGAGCCCGACGAAGCACTCTACTTTGGAGGGCTCAACGCCTCGAGCTAAGCTGCAACGTGATACCCTTGCGAGACCGCCCTCGTCGTCGGGTAGCCATGGCAACACGTCCAACTTGTTGATGGATTTCACGGATCAGATGCGCTTCCCGCTGCAAAAGTCACCGGGCAAGCGCGGGAATTTGTCGCCGTCACGAACAATGCCCAGCGTCTCGGCCACGCCAAGTCACCAGGTTCCGAATTTGATCGACTTTGATATCCCGCCGATGCCGACGCCCCGTAGTCTTCCTTCCATCACGCCCAGGGAGCTCGAGTCCTTGAAGTCTGGGTTCCTCTCTGAGATCAGCTCTCTCAAGGCATCTCTGAGCGGGAAGGAGGCCGAAGTCCATTCACTCAAGACGGCTGTTGGGGATGCTGAAAAGCGAGTGGGCGAGTCATTGGAGAAATTCCACGAGGAACGTGCCATGAGAGAGCAGCTCGCGGCTGAGAAAGAGGACTGGGAGAAGCGCGGGCGAGACGTGGAGGGTATCCTGCGCAAGATGAAGGACGAGATGATGACGAGTCAGCGCGACAGAGACGAGTTTGAGCGGAAGCTCGAGGAGAGTGAGAAACGCAGGGAGGCAGCCGAGATGCTGCATCAGGAAGCCGAGAGCAAAATGGCTGGCATGCGCGCCGGCAGGGATTGTGCCGACAAGTCGAGCAAAGACACGTCACCGGACAAGGCCAGAGCCACGTCGAACAGAGAGGTTGAGATGGCTGTCGAGCGCGTGGCCAGGGAACTGCACGCGCTGTACAAGGGCAAGCATGAAACCAAGGTGGCAGCGCTCAAGAAGTCTTATGAAACCCGATGGGAGAAGCGCGTCAAGGAGCTAGAGAACCGCATCGAAGAACTGGTTGGCGAGAACGAGAATCTGCGGGATCGGGAGATCAACATGACGAGACTGGATCCGGATGCGACGGTGGCAGAGGAGCGTAAAGCGCAGGCGGCAAAGGACGGAGCGGCCATTCGAGAGCTCAATGCCGATGTTCAGCGCCTCGAGGCGATTGTGTCGACAGTCAAGCGGGACAACGAGGAGCTGAGAAGCATGCTGGAGAAGGAGCGGATTGAGAAGGGCGAGCTGGTTCAGCTGGCCGAGGAGATGATGAGCATGCAGAGCCTTGTTGTTGGCTCTTCTTCTTCTTCTTCTGCTGCCGCTGCACCTGCACGAGGGGTGTTGCAGACGCCGGCCACGGCGAGGCATCATGACCGTCTGGAGCGGGGAGGTGCCGAGCTGGGTGCCAAGACGCCGCGAGCATCGGGAGATGTAGCGAGGAATCCAAACATTGGACGAGGTGGTGGTTCGGGACTGAGGGCGCCTGGGTCGGTGGTGAGAGCCCCGGGGCATATGCGGAGGGGGAGTGGAGGATTGCCGAGGCCGGGGAGGAGCGGTATTATGAGTTCGATCGAGAGGATGGGGAACTATAGGGGAAGAGGGCAGGAGTAATGTGGTCGGCGGTGAGGCGATGAGTATTGAATAGTCATGGTGATGGCGAGAAGATGGATGATTCGCTTGGTTGGAGGGGTCTTGACGAGGTCTCGGGCCTTTTTGATGTGCTTGTAATGACTGTATGAGGCGTTTGTAGATGCACTTTGTGTGAACTTTTACTCTATGCTAGTACCGTTTCATGAGCGTTCACTGATGAAACACCCCGATTGAGACTAGATGGTATTACCAACATGGACGTGGACGACTCTCACAAACGGGACCGCATCGGTCTATAGACGGTTATGAACTGTCGAGCTGCAAGGGAAGAAGCAAAGATGAGATTCCTATTTGACTCGAGTGATGACATCAAAAATTCTGTATAGCTTTGTTTAAAGAAAGAAAGAAAAAAGACTGAGGTTTTGTTTCCACCGTTTCAGACCAGGTTGTAGCATTTGAAGCTCTTCAACTACAAGTCAAGCCCACTGGAGCGTATCTGATCAGTTGATAATATATAACAAAATACTGAAAAAAAAACGTCCACTTGGCTCGGCCCAAGAAGGGGAAAGAGAAGGAGAAAAGCAGCCAAGCACTTATGGACCCGTTGACCTGGAGGCTGCGCGTGTCTCGAAGATTGTGAAGCAGAATGATTTGTCTGCGCCAGCATGTACTTGTGGTCTTGACCGTTTGACTACGTTGTCATGGTTTCATCGCTGTGTTGAGCTGCAAAGTCGATATCAAGGGTGTGCACCGCTTTGGCCAGTGTTGACAATTCATTCGGCTTTTGCGAAGGCTTCATTTGTCTAGACGTTCTCATGACATGTTTCGTCCCGTTCAGACCTTTAGTGGTCTATATATAATACCTGGCCTAGATGGTGTATCTGCCGGGTCGCCACGCCTTCAATCGACCCATGTAGATTTCACAAGGAGTAGCGTCGCTGCTGAGCCTTCGCTTTTGTGAACCGCTTGCAGTGAAACTTGTTGCTGATATCTCGCCCGGCGTCATCCATTTCGCTTCCCCAAGCAACACGGCACAAAACAGCACGGCACTGCGCTTCCGCGCCAACCTCACAGATTGTAAGCCTTTTTGGCGGTCCCCCCGAAAATCATTGCCCTCTCCTCGTCACCCAGCGACGCCATCCAGCACATCTTCTCCACGACCTCCTTCCACTTGGGCCACGCATCGTCGCCCATGCCGCCCAGCGTGCACACCGGCCAATCGCTCCCGTACATGATCCTCTCTGCACCAAACGTCGCGAGCACGATGCCCAGCCAGCCTAGCGTGGACTGGAATATGTGCGAGGCGGGCTGCTTGCGCAGGGAGTCGGGCATCTCGGAGAAGCACCCCGAGAGCTTGACATATGTATGGGGGGCTTTGCTGAGGGTGTACATTGCGGTTCGCCAGGCGTGAAATGAAGGGTCCGAGGTGATGTTGTAGATGGTTAGGTCGGGCTTGCAGAGGTGGTCTGGCCGTGTTAACAACGGATGTTGCGGGTGTTTCAGGGGTGAACATCCATCTCGGACTTGTGTCTCAGGAGGGACACAGATTGGGAGGAGAAACTCACCTAGAACAAACGTCACCTTCTTGCCCGCCTCCACCCCCTCGTGAGCCCGATCAATCATCTCCACCACCTCATCCAACTGCTTCTTTCCCCTCTTGTGCTGGTCCACGCTCACCTCGAACACGAACCCCTTCTCCCCCAGGAGCCTCAAGCTCCCGATGAACTCGTCCGTCAGCATGGTCCCGTGCGGTTTGTCCTGTAAGAGGTACCTGAAGCCCTTGACCTTTCCCCATGCCTCACCCGCTTCCTCCTCCACTTTCCTCAAATACCTGGCCATGACCTCTGGTCCGCTCGGCAACGGCGCCCAGGGGATGATGGCCAAGCACAGCTTCGCATCCTCGGCCGTGTGGCCTTCTCCATTTCTCGGTTCGCCAAGTACGATTCTCTTGAAAAAGTTGACCTCCTCAAGGGGGTGCTTCCAGCCCGAGCCGTCCTTGACACCGGCCTCCAAGTCGTTCTTGCGATCTGCCTCGACACAGATGAAGCCTAGTAGGGAGGGCGACGTTGCCGCAGCGGCTTTGTACTCGGCGACGGAGCGTTGGCTCGCGAGGGGGTTAAAGGAATCGCACCATGCTAGCGAGGGGATTTCGGATTCAGGGTACAGGCAGATGTGGGAGTCGATGATGGGGAGGATGAGCTGGTCGTCCGACATTGTTGATTGCAGGGTGGGGGGGCGCTGTCTAATGAGGTGTAGTTGTCTGTTTGACGGTTTCCTGGTACGAGTGAACGGATTGAGATGAAGGAGAGAAGTGTGTTCACCCTGCCTGAAAAGAGAGAACAGAATGTGAGGAAAAGCAATTTTGGAAAATTGGAGAGACGTCAGCTTAACACTTGACAGCTGGAGATTGATGGCACACAGCTGGCCGCGCAAGTTTCGGTCTGGTTTATTACCCCGCCACGCCGGCCGGTCCCCTCCCCCCCACTTTAGCATCCCAAATGGTACAAATGGCCAATGCAAACAACTCGATACTTTCAAGACCGTCACATCATTCCTGGACTCGTTTCTATGATAGATTCAACCGTCGTCTATTCAGGCAGTGGAATCTGCCCACTGTTTTCCGTTTTCTTTTTTTAAAAAACTCATCTTCACCTTTGGCTAGCACAAGGCCGTCCTATCGCCAGACCCCGCCACCACATCAACAAAGGCACCCTATTTTGCTTCATCTCTTGGAGCTGGTCCTCATTCCGTAAAAGAAACAACGGGTCTCCAACATTATGCAGTTTTTGCCTCGAAAGGCAAGGAAGGGCTGAAGTCCCACTACGAAGCCGTCCCCTACTATGTACGTTCAAGAACCAACAAACGAAAAGTCCCGTGAATATTGGCTCGGCCGGAAACCGACTGGCACATCCACGGGGGGCCGCAGCATCGACCCATTGGTCTTCACACGCGAGTATGGTGGAATCGGCAAAACGCGTTCTCCAAGAACCAGCTTGGCGCGGCCGCTCCTCTCAACTGCGGTGGGGAAAAAGGGCGTTAAAAAGGCTAGCAAAAATGTCATTGCACCATTAGACGCGTGCGTAAGCTTTTTCTTTTTACCACACCATTGATTCGGGGGAATGAGACGGGAAGACGCCAGCTCGCGGACGTCCGTCCGCTCAAAGGAATGAACAGCCGGATATCTCTCAATTCGACCTGCCTCTGATGACCAACCATCTCTACTCTCACCACTGCCCAGCACATCAGGACCCGTTCAAGTGACTACGATGCCGTTGCGGCGAGAGTAAGAGTGGGCGTAGTGCACGGGCTCTGCCTCGCCCTCGCTGATGTAGCTGGAGCAGTCAGAGCTGTCATCTCCGTAACCACATCGTGAGCCGCCGCAGTCGAGCTTGACGCGCTCGCCCTTGCGGGTGATTCCGTAGCGCTCACAGGTGCAGGTGCTGCAGTCGGAGTTGGGTGTGCTGTAGCCGGAGAGCGAGGAGCTGGGCGAGGAGCTGTCGGAGCGGTAGGACAGGGAGGAGCCGCTGGAGGATACGGGAGAGGTGCCAAAGTTGGTGATGACGTCCTCGTCATCGATGCCAGCGCTGCCGAAGCGGGCGGTAAGTTCCTCGATTTGCTCGTTGTCGTAGCAGTCCGAGTCTAGAATGTGCTTGGTAGCATGGGGAGACATGGGCTTGGGAGCCTGAATCTGCGACACGGAGAGCGGGCGTCCCTTTGGGATGTCAACGGTGAGAGAAGATCGACCGCGCGAGGACTTGTGGTGAGCATCTTTGGAGGAGGACGACGAGTGTTGGCGCGATGAGCTCTTGCTGCTCGTCTTGGATGAAGACTTGTGCTCCTTGGAGGAGGAAGACTTGTGGTGACGGGAAGAAGACGATGACTTTTCAGATTTGCCAGAGGGTACATCGAGAACGTTCAGCTCGCGGCCAGTGGTTGGCTCAGTGGTGGAGGTGACACTGGGGTTGTGGGCGACATGGTAACCGTCGATGATGTAGTAGTACCAGTATCGCTGGCCAGCCTCAAGGGTAGAGTTCTGGAAGCGGAAAGTTCCCTTCCAGGAACCAGACTTGGAGGAAGACTTGTCCTTGGAGAGTGGGAGCTGGCCAACGTAGTTGTCCCAGGAGCCGAGAAGGTGGACGGTCTTGACGCCGGAGGAGACGCGAAGAGAGAAAGAGAGTTGAATAGCCGACATGTTAATTCGTGTGGGAAAGTTTGAAAAACCTTGTAATTAAAGATGCTTTTGAATGAAGACCTCGAACGATTCAATGTTGCTTCTGTCTGGAACACAGAAAAGGTGTATCTTGCGTATTGGCGAGCAAGTAAAATCCACGGAATTCCGTTATTAGACGAGTGTATTAAGATGTGTGTGAGTAGCAAACAAAACAAAAGTAATGGTGGTATAGATAATTGAGCGACTTTGAAAAAAAAAAAATTTATCGACTCTAAAGCTGACCGGCAACTTTACGAGAATATTGAGGTGTTTGATGCGGGAAAAGCGAGTATTCCAGCTTGTAGAGACGATAGTAATATTAGAAGGGAAATAGAGACCAGCTCTAAGATGCAATGGCAAAGAAACAAGGGAAGAGGAAAAAAACACACACACAACACACAACAGAAAGGAGGATTTGGGTTGAAAGGTCTTGCTGAAGAAGAAAAGAAGAAGGGGAAAGGAAGGGGCGGGAGCGAGGTTGTTGGGCCATGATATATGAAGCGCGGGCACGGCGGCATCTCACGGCCAGTTTGCGGCCCGCCCTCAGTTGTCTGTAACAGGCAAAGATCGGTCTTGGTCTTGGTCTGGTGGACAGGATGTCCGTCCAGATGTCGGCGCTTAACGCACAGGAAGATGCAGGAAGGCGCAGGCAGGTGCAGGCAGGTGCCACTAGCTTGCCGATGCGCCAGCCAGTGACAGGACTTATCTCGACACACTCGTCGCTGCCGGCGTCTAGCAGCGCCTCCTGATTGGGCTCGCGCCAGGAGTGGCTTCAATGTTTCCCAGCCCCCCTGCTACGTCACCCCGCAGCTCCGCCAATGGCACGCAGCAGCTTCATTTTTTTCATTTTTTGCTTGCATTTTCCCTGCTTCACTTTGAACCAATTTTCTGCAAGCTTACTATCGGCTCCTCCCTCACAGCAGTACAGTAGAAGGCTTAATGGGAGTTGCGGTATTGCTACGTAATATAAATCGCGAGATCCACCGCTAGCCCAAAAGCGGTTTAGCGCTTAGACCCGCATGTGCCTCCAAGTCCTTCCTTTAGGAACCATAGCTTAAACAGGGGCAGACAGTAAATCTTGGCTCTAACAAGGTTCGTCTCGTATCTAGGGTGGAGCCTCTGAATCCTAATTAGGTAGGCAGTGAAAAACCGCTGCATTTGTGTGCAAGAAGAAGACAGACGGCCTGCAGGCATCCATGGTGTCGAGGAAGAGCGAGCTTGTTGGTGTCTGACAATGACGGCGACGGCTTGCTAGGCGAATATAACTCTATCGCGGAGTCAATGTCGTTAGTGAGGGGACAACACCATCCCTACTGCAAGGCCATCTTTCAAGGCGGCCTATAACAGCGTAACCCTCCTACCTTTGCTCTCACAAAAGGCATCTGCCTCGAGGAGGCTGTCGCCGCTATTGTGTCCAGCGAGTTCAGCATCTCAGCTTGAAATGCATCGCCAAACAAGGCATGGCCTACGGGGTACAGACCAATAATTCAAAAGCCTTTTCTCTCTCTCGTGCGGTTGCGAGCACTTGTATTACGAGGTAAACTGCATATCCTATCCTTCGTTTATGCCGCCTACCCAGTTCACACAATCATATGCCCTTGCAACAACAACGTAAGAGCAAGGGGTTGCCGATGGGCAGACTGAACCTTGCCTTGACAGACTGACTGATGAGTGAGCGGATCGGACTGGGGCGACCATATCTCCTATTTGCAATCTCTACTTGCTTTATTTCTCATCGTGTCTTGGACATCTCCAACTTTGTAGCACCTAGCCATTCAAAAACCAGACATTTCTATATAAAGCATGCTTCGTCCCCTATGTATAATACTAGAGCAACCACTTACAACTTTCTCATCGCTCTTCCGTCCACTCCCAGTCTACCCTGTTTAAATCTACATTCCTCTAAATCACGACGCTCAAATTGGTAAAAATGAGAGGAACTTTTGCCATTCTGGCCGCGCTCGTGCCAAGCCCTATTCTCGCCCTTGTGGGTAGTGACTGGAGCATTACGAACGTGCCTTCTAAAGGCCTTACAGACATTACATTCCCTATCACCATAGCCGAAGCGGATCACTTCTCCGGTTACTATTTTGCACAACAATTCAACTTCGGCGGGACGCCAGATGTTGGCTATACTGGCCTCCAGCCGCGGGAAGATAGTGGAGGCAAACCAGTTATTCATGCAGTTTTTTCCTCCTTTATTGCTGGCACGACAACCAAGGACCGAAATTGCAGCCCTGGTGCTGACGGAGGCCCTGGAGTAAGCTGCAGTTCTGAATGGAATGGGGTTTATGGCCGAACGTACAACATGGAAGTGAAAAATACTGGTGGTCGGTTATGGGTCGGCACTGCTGTTGATACGGTGACGGGAACTCGCATCCATGTGGGGTCTTTCACACTGCCGACAGGAACAAGTGGTATTAAGTCCAGTCAGCAAGGGTTCATTGAGTGGTATCCTTGGAACGCCTCCAAGCCTCCTAACCATTGTGCTCGCCTGCCTTACTGCCGGGTAATATTTGGCAATCCTCGGACTACCCACGCTGGAAGTGTTGGAACACAAGGCCTATCTTACGAATATGGTGATTGCGTCGGCAAGGTGGCATTTTCCACAGCACAGGTAGCTAGGGGTGTCAGAACCAACGTGGGATTTCGCGGCCAAAATGGCCACTAGACGCGGAAACTACATGGCTTGGCATGGCATCACTGATAGCAATGGCATCTCACCAGGAGAATATTCACGTCTGTATTTCCAATTTGCTGCGTCATAGGTTTGAGGTTGTTTCTGTCAAATCGCATGTCTTCTTGCGAATCATTATTAGCTGTCAATGTAAAAAGTCGATGAGATCTGGTGTAGAGCATTCTTTTATGCACGACGTGGAATACTTCTTCTAAATACTGTTCTGGTTATGCATTCATTTCGATGGTCAAGATGAAAGAGTAGTTGAGCGGTTTGAGGGGTGGAATTATACTGATACTGAGGAGCTAGCAAGTTCCAAAAAGGGAGTCATAAGTGACGAAGAGGATTTTCTCTAAATTGCGCAGGAAAACTTCACTCTATATTCTACAAGCCGTTTATTGCAATAGTCAATGGATTGAGGCGGAAGGTATTAGGAAATGGAGAGAGGTGGAAGAGACTAAACGTTAATATATACAGCTGGATGAAAAGCATCCTTACTGAAGCTTAGAGAGATTGAAGCATGGACAGTCATACCAAAACAGGCTGGTGATAGAGCAAAGTTGTACTACTGGAAACGGTTTCCAATTTGAGATTGTAGTAACATCACGTGTAAGAGAGACTAGGCTTGGGAAGTGTTAGACCCCGAAGGAGGTTACAGTAAATATTGGCTTTAACAAAGTTTGTCTTATCTCTAGGGTAGGGCCTTTAACTAGGTAACTAGTATATGTAAGGTGTATGCATAATATATGCAGCGATTTTTCACCGCCTACCTCATTAGGATTCAGAGGCTCCACCCTGGATACGAACTTTGTTACGGAGCAGAGCCGAGTAATAAGGGGTCACACGAGAGTTTCCACAGAACTGATCGACCACCGAGCGAGAACAGTGCCTTGTTTTGCCGTTCTGGACTGGGGGCGAATAAGGCACCTGACTGCAATGAAAGCTGACCATGACTGTTGTGTTGCATATTCATACTAGGCTTTAGTCTCATGTTGTTGTGCATGTTGAGAGCGGCTATGCGGCTCTAAGTAGATGTCATTGGTTGGTAGCGACGATGGACTAGTTCACGATTCACGAGATGAAAAGTGCCGAGTATTCGCAACGGCACGCGGCACTTATGAGTGATACACCTTCAACCCAAGCACATATCATATGCTCAACACAGGACTACATACACAGGACCTCTCCTCTCACCACGAACCGCCAATGATGCGCCCCGCATCTCCACTACATTGCCGGACAACGACAACACGACAACAACACAACAACACAACCACACAACCACACAACCGCACAACCACACAACCACACAACCACACAACCACACAACCACACAACCACACAACCATGGCTGCCCCCTTCTTCACCGTCGACGAAGCCCTCCTCACAAACATCACTTGCTACGTGGAAAGCTACATGGCCAACTACGACCCCTCCCACGACTTCAAGCATATCCAGCGCGTCCTCGGCCTCGCCCAGCACATCCAAGCCCGGACGCCCAACACGGCCCTCCCCATCGTCCAGCTCGCCGCGCTGCTGCACGACGTGGGTGACAGCAAGTACCTCCAGCCCGGGCAGGACGCATCGCGCCTGGTGCACCACGTCCTCCGCTCCTTCGGCGCATCCGAGCCGCTCGCCGAGAAAGTGCAGGCCATCTGCCTGGGCGTCAGCTACTCGAGCGAGGTCAAGGACCCGGCCGGGGTGGCGAGGCTCATCGAGCAGCATCCCGAGCTGGCCGTCGTGCAGGACGCCGACCGGCTGGACGCCATCGGGGCGGTGGGCATAGGGAGGGCGTTTGCGTTTGGCGGCGCCAGGAACAGGGACATGGACCAGACGATGGAGCATTTCGAGGAGAAGCTCGTGCGGCTGGGGGCCATGATGAAGACGGACGAGGGGACGAGGCTGGCCGGCGAGAGGACGGAGAGGATCAAGAGGATGATGGAGTGGTGGCGGTTGGAGACGGGAGGGGGGGTCGTAAAAGTAGAACTTGGGAAACCAAGATGCTAGCACAACGACTTGTGAAGTCCCTGCCGCAAGCACCCAGACCGCCCAGCTCCGTCTGGCTTCTGGCAACGTGCCTATTACTCGAACGGTTCTCCTCCGTACCTCTCTTCGTGATGCGTTACCGTCCGAAATCCCGCTCATCGACATGTGTCCCACTTTCGGTACCTCACTCGAAGAACGACAAAGTTTGGCACGCAAGATCCACGATGCTGCTACCAATATAGGAGGCTTCTCCTATATCTGCAATCATGGAATTCCTCCCGGAATAATTGATGGCGCGTACGAGGCTTGCTTGGGGATTCTCCCGACAGGACATGGCAGCAAAAAAATGAAGGCGAGCACGACCAAAGGTCCCATCCAAGCCGGCTACCAAGCCACTGACACACAGATGTGTGTGAACCGAGATGATTAGATATGACCCTGAGATCGACCCGACTGTTGCCGACTCGGCCAGCACCCCCGAACATGACCGCCAGGTATTCGTCTGGTGGAAACGCGTGCTGGAGCTCGGATAGTGTTACCCCATTTCCAGGGTGCTGTCACACGCTACTGCCAAGCGTGCCCTTTTTCTGGGGATTTGGACTACATGAAAGCTGTGGTGTGTTGGACAGCTGTGTTGAGGAGGGAGAGGAGAAGAATGTATGACGAAGTGAGGGGCGTAGATTGGTTTTATCAGAGACTGCAAGAGAGCTATGCTTCAACGGCTGAGAAGGGGGAGCATCATACGGTAGCCTGCAGAGCCGCTAGACGCAGTGTTCAGGTTCTTCTTCAATTCGATCCAAAAAAAAAAACAATCAATGTCGACCTAACTGATGCCTGCCTACCTGACTCTGCCTTCCCTGATATCCCACCAAACAGCATAGCATACGCCCTTTTCATCCAGCCCCCTTTGCAGACTGTCTTTACAACCATGATGGCTAGAGGTATACAGGCGGTGGTTTGAAGCAGACTGAACATCTTTCACTGTGCACACATGTAAATGAGGCGCAGTGGTCTTTGATAAAATGTTTAGTCACACATCATGGCACAAGTGGTGGTACAAGCAATACTGAGAGTATTGTCGTACGTACATTTGAGAAACACTTTCTACATAGTAGAGCTAAATCGTCCCATTGCGTTAGGAAGCCGATAAACCTATCATTACATCTTGTCATTGTAGATTAGGGCAGAGGACGAATGCTGTGCGGGTCCCAAAACACCTCATCGGGGTCCAAAGCTGATTTGGTATGCTGTAATCGATGGAGATTGTTGCCCCAATACAGCTTCTGTGCCGTCTCTGAATCCAACTGTGTGTCCACATAGTTCGCGTACATCCCCCATTGTCCATCCTCCAACGAATTGGTAACACTCTCTCTGAACCGCCGTAGGACAGCGAAACCATCCTCGGGATAGTGGCCGTGAGTTTCAATGTCAGAAAACTGATAAAGAAGCAGCTTGTCGCGATGGACGTATGCGGATGCAGATGTATCGACATCTGCGATTGCTGAGCCATCACCCCCGTGAAACGCAACTGTGAGTTCCCAGGAATGGCGCTCTGACATTTCGTTGATGTTGCTAAAGATTGCCGACATGAACGACTTGAGGTGATCATCTGTGAGGGCATTGACCATGAGACTAGTCCCATAGAACTTTTTATGCTGAGATTTAGTTAGCTCCGCCATATCTGCCGTCGTTTCAGTAGAGCCACGGCGGCATACCAAGTCATATGCAGACGTTTGTCTGAGGTCGGTACCGTTTGAAAAATGCGTATGTGCCTGTATCCATCCCATAGTGGTTGCATACGAAACTTGAGCTTCAGTACGGTCGAGAAAGGGCTGAATTGCCTCGTTTAGACCAGTGACGTGCCCAAAGTACACGCCTTGAATGTTTTGGCTCACTCTGTCCATAAAGAGCCACAGGTTGAGCTCTCTTGCAGCTGTCATGGCGAACTGTTGAATAGATTTCAATCCCTGAGCCGCTTGCGCCTCGTTCCAGTGAAGATCGATGGTAAACGGGGTAACCTGGTCGGGTGCTTCGAAAGTCTTGAACTCGAACTCGGTAACAATGCCAAACGATGACCCTGCACCACGCAATGCCCAGAACAGGTCTGTGTTGTCCGTCTCAGAGCAGTGCGCACTCGAACCATTGGCGAGAACAACGGTCGCACCGATCAACCAGTCCAATGTGAGGCCGTGAAGTCGCGAGGCAACCCCGTAGCCGCCGTGCAAAACATGCCCGGCAACGCCGACCCTGCATCCATTAGCTATCTAGTACAAGAGTCAAGTTTCATCAAGTTTGAATCATCAAGTTCAAGGAGCGGGACACTTACCCCGGGCATGAACCATGCGGGATAGCCCTGCCGCCTTGATTGTACAGTTCCATCGCCACACGCCCTAGCCGGGCACCTGGTTGAATCTTCGCAGATCCATCCTCGTCGAGGACAATCCCGTCCATCAGACCAAGGTCAATCACCAGATGCCCATCCTCGCCCCCAAACCCATAGGATCCAAAGCTGTGGCCGCCACTCTTGGCACTCACTCGCACCCCGTTGTTGACGCCGCAAGTAACCGCAGCTGCGACATGATGAGTAGATCGCGGTATTGCGATTGCGGCGGGCTTGTATGCCAGTCGAATATTCCAAGTCACAGCCTTTTGACTCCAAGCATCTGAGCTTTCGACTACAAACGGAATCTGCTTGGAAGAAAGGCAAGCAGCCAGTGTGTCCCGATCGGTGAGATGCTTCCTCGCCAGACGGAAGGCGGATAGGACACATAAAAGAAGAGCAACTGTCGGCCACAGTGACACATTTGTTGCCCTCGTTCCGGCTTTTGAACCTTTACATTCTCCCGCAGCGGATAATGGCTTGCCGAGACTACGGCACGCTTTTATTCGTGTCCTAGCCTCTCCGGGTCTTTGCGCATCGAGTAGAGCAAATTGATCTGAATCCAGATCGATTTTGCTCACCCAAGTTGTCATGATCCAGGCGAAGTGGCAAATGATCGGATTATCCGGAGTGAACAACTTCGTCGTTAGCAAGATGAGCACACCCAAGGATGTCTGGCGCTATGAGGACAGGGCATTCGATCCAGTGGAGTATAAGAAGCTAGCCACAAGGATGAAGAATCTTGACAATGGGCGACACCACGTATTATAATGCTTGCCGGGAGCAAAGCAGACATACGACCTATACCTACCTTGAAATTCTTCGCAGGCTTGAAAGTCATGGGCTAGCCCTAGCATCTACTTTGAGCTCAATTACTATGCGAATCCTGACCAGACATTGATCATATCTAGATGAGTTACGAAGTCCCGTTCCCTCTCTCAGACAATAGTCATGGATAAATGGCGGTGAAAAAGGAGCGGCAAGGATGGAGATCCGAGACAACATTTCAAGGGACACTGGTTATCATCCCATGCTTGGGTGTTCTTGTCTGGCCGTGATACAGGTCTCGTGTCGGCCGTCTGGACGACATTGGTCCTTGAAGAAAAAGGTCAAATAGAGAAAAGAAAGCGGGCGGGGAAAGAGGCAAAACAATGTCTCAAAGGCGGTAATTACGCGCTGGAAAAATTTGTCTGTTACACTAGATGTATGTCTTGCGTCACGTCAGAGCATCGACTGGACAGGGTTTACCAAAGGAAAGGCAGCCGCCGGATCACCAATCAGGAATTCCTTGTCGCCACCATTTCATAAAAGAAAAGACCAACGCGGTGACCGCACCGCCCGCTGTCGTGGCCTCCTTTGATCCTATACAAGGTTATTCGTAGCTGCGCGGCTGCAAGAACTCCCCTCCTTCATCGTTTGTAAATGCGCACCTTGCTTAAGCGAGACGAGGCTCGCATTCTTACAACAGCATTGTTATCAACGTCTTCTTCACCGCCAGACGTGATGGCAAACGGCAAACCATGGGGTCTTCATTGGCGCTCGATGCCATCCTTCATCGTAACGACGGTGGCGATCGGGCTCTTCACAGATCTTTTTCTGTACGGCATCATGGTGCCGATATTGCCCTTTCTCCTGCGGGACCGTCTTTCTATTCCTGGCAATCAGATCCAGTCGTATACCTCCGCTTTACTCGCGGCGTATGCTGGGCCATCACTCATGTTTGCTATTCCAGCTGGATGGGTTACGGACAAGATTGGCGCCCGTCAGCGGCCTTTCCTCGCCGGCTTGCTATTACAGTTGTTCGCCACAACCGCGATGACGTTTGGAAAGACCATGACTGTGCTGGTCATCGCAAGGCTGGTCCAGGGGTTGGCTGCCCCGGTGGTTTGGACGACGGGCCTTGCCATGGTCCAAGAAACAACTGACCCTGATAGAATCGGCGAGGCCATTGGCGTGGTAAGCATCTTGTACTTTTTTTTTTTTTGTTTTTTTTTAACAAGAGAGAGACCTGACAAAGTTTCATAATAGATTTTTGCGGTAATCTCTGTTGGCGAAGTCGCGGCCCCGGTCGTCGGAGGCGTACTCTACGACGAGGTTGGCATCGCCGGTGTTTTCGGCGTGGCAATAGGAATTCTAAGTGTTGACGTCGTCATGCGAATTCTCGTGCTCGACAAGAAGACGTTGGCCGGGTACGAGGCGGCAAACATGCACGATCCCGCAAGTAATAACGCTGCTGCAGAGGAACGCGAGCGCGAACCCCTGCTTACTTCCCCTCCTCCTCCCAATGATGTGTACAAAATCCGCGAACAGGTCGGTAGTTTTACCAGAGCCGTCCCTATCTTCTACTGCTTCCGTGAGCCCCGGTTCATCATGGCCTTCATGATGACGCTGGTCCAGGCCACGTTCAGAGGAATATTCGACGCCACGGTTCCAATCGAGGCACAATCGTTATTCCACTTCTCCTCTCAGACGGTCGGCCTTTTGTTTATCACGCTCTTTGTGCCGCATTTGACACTCAGCCATGTCGTCGGCCGGTCGGTGGACAAGTACGGAACAAGAGCAGTGGCCACGGCCGGGTTCCTCTTGTTAGTCCCCTGTCTTGCCGCGCTGGGTCTTCCTTCGCAAGAGTGCATCGCCGGAAGCGCAAAGGTCGTCTTGTTCTGCGTCATACTGGCCTTGAACGGTATTGGGTTGTGCTTGGTCAGTACACCGGCCTTCGTGGAAGCCATACGGGTCACGCAGAGGTACGAGGCATCCAATCCGGGATTCTTTGGGGAATACGGGCCCTGTGCTCAACTGTACGGGTTCAATTGCCTCTTCTTCTCTGCTGGGCTTACAATCGGGCCGATAGTGGGCGGCGTTTTGAGAGATGTTTTTGGGTACGGAGTTGTCGGCATTGTGTTTTCGGTTGTCTCTGGCGTTACAGCCGCATTGGCTTTTACAATCATTGGCGACAGACGGCGGTGAAGTAGGTCCGAAATCTAATCCGTAGACGCAAATTCGTTACAAGGGGGCCGTGTCGTACACATTGGCAATGTGCACGATGAACCAAGTAGACAAGCCGGAAGATTGATACTTGTTCGACGAGCCCAATACTCCCCATGGTTTATTGAAAGCAAAGTATATAATGTACTGCGAGAAGAATGAGAACAGTCACTAGTAACTGGATGTGACAAGCGGTTTTTGAGCATGGCACTGGACCTTGGGCTGCGAAAACGGTCTGGTGGTGAGATTGTTTGATTGCGATGATAGGAAGCTGCAGCGGCTGTCAACATGAACTATGTAGCATTCACATCCTTCTTCTTGGCCACAACCGCAGCCACGACATGATCCAAGTCCTCGTCCTCCAGTCCCAATAGTTCCATAGCAAAACCGTCCCGTCGTGTCCAGTCTGCGTCCATGGTTCCCAGCACAAACACAATACCAAAACTGGCCTTGTGATAGTCCGTAGCGAGCAGTTCACCATTCTCCTTGAGATACTGCTCGGACTCGAGATGCTCAGTACGCCACTTGGTGCCCGTGGCACGCTCCAACGCAGCCAGCACCTCGAGCTGCGTGGGACAGAAGCTCTGGATGTACAAAGCTCGGTTCCGCGTCTCGTCATACCTCTGCAGCACACGCACGACAGCCTCGGAAACCCGCCGCAGTGTCGAGGTTGACGCTCTGATGTTGCCCCCGTCGAGAATCCGCGCTACGTGGGTGTCCAGGTCGAAGTGCAAGAGCTTGTCCTCGAGTCCGTAGTCGAAGAAGTGTCCGTTGACAATCGAAGTCCAGGTGAACGGCTTGCCTTCATCGATGGCTCTTTGAGCAAGCTCCTCGTACTTGTTGCGCAGGACAGTCTTTTTGCCGTATAATGGGAAATGGCGCTGCGCAACCGGGTTCCAAGACTCACAGCTGCCAAAGTCGGCGGGAATGAAGCGCCGGACTCCCGCGATGAAGGAGGCCTCTGCAAGGTTCAGGTGATGGGAGATGTCGTGGATTTGGAAGGCGGCGATGACGGCGTCCTGGCCAGTGCAGGCCGTGACCAGTTCATCGACATTCATGCTCGGCGAGACGACGATTCTCGGCGCCGCGGCCGCGATGTCTGCTCGAGGCGGAGGATCTACCGAACGCAGCAAAATGGAAACTTGGAAGCACTCTGCTTCCACGAGGGCCGTGAGAAGAGCACTGCCTAGAGTGCCATTGGCTCCGACAAGGAGGACTCTGGTGATTGTGCCTGGTTGGATTGACCCCATAATTGCGATATGATGTTTGAGATGCAGATGAGAGAGACGGAGGCGGGAAAGACATGATCTGTCGGGAATAGGTCACTGTTTAGTTGGCTAGCACTCGTTTATACACGTACAGGTTCGAATACGACTCGTCCTGCATGCGTGTTTGATGTTCGAGTTCCCTGTTGGTCTTGATTACTAGTACGACATGCAGTTGACGAAATCTCACCGAGTTGATCTTGTCTACCGACTGCCAATCTGTCCTTTGTATGCGTTCTTTTCAAGCATTAGGGGAGCGGCCAGCTGTGCCCCGGAACTGTCCATCGGCATTCATTAGGCATCAATGCGCATCCAGCTCGATCACGACATCACTGAACCATGACGCGAATCTGTCGGAGCACGGCACAGATGCCTGCTTGGGCTTGGTTCTGGCTGCGTGTTTCACCTCAGCTACGCCATGTTTAATCTGGCATGTTCCGCGCAAGTTCCGACTACGCGACCCGTCTCTATATGCATCTATACGTGGTCCGGCTGTATGTATACGGGCTGCATGTACATGCATACGATTTGCTTAATTTACTAGCCGCATATGCCAGTGGCCGCATTAGCCAATGGCCTCATCTTTTATTACCCATGCGGGACGGGCCGTCTTTTTCAATGCCCACAATGAAGAATTCAAATTTTAGGACCTTGTCGCCGGACTTGACTTGCGCCAACACGGAGCATTGAAGCCACTCAAGTCTAGGCACACCAATCACCTTGATTATCTAAATCTTGCCAATGCGGAGCTATCTATGACGGACAAGCCAGGATCTGGACAGATGGAACCTTTCAATTTTGGCGGCGAGAGCTTACACGGTCGTGGCCACCGCAACTTGCTCCGAGATTCCGGGAGCAGCTCGTCGAAAAACTACATCACACTCAAGCCGAGGCTTTTTGGGCCTATCCAATGTGCCACCGCATTCTCCGTGATCAGGCAGGGGCAGAAACCCGGCCCTGCACAAAGACTCTGCTGTTTTTCTCAGGGCAACCTTCAATACCAACGGGGTGTGACCAGTCTGACCCCAAGTCCCCCCCGTCTTCTTCCTCTGAAGCTTTTGACCGTCGAGCAGGTGCGCCAGCGGCCAAAAGGGGTGTCTCTCACCGACTCGTTGAACGTCGGTCAGAGCAGCGGCTAGCCACTCGTTCGCGTTCATGCCTCGGAGCCGATATCCCATGCCGCTCATGATGCTCCAGATTCCAGCCCAGGTTATACCGTCCATGACTGGCGTCACCGTCTTGGCCCCTGATTCCCATCGGAATGCTGCTCCGGTGATGGCGGCCGCCGCAGTCGTTGCGTCAGCCAGAGGCAGCCATGTGTCCCCCTCGTCAATGTTGTACGCGCCCACCCTGACGCAAGTTGCCACGAGCCGCCAGACGTAGTCATCCGCGTTGCCAATGCCCTCGGCAGGCGTGCCTACAACGTAGCCGGGGCTCACCACGGCGAGGCGCCGTGCTGTCGAGACGTCACGGTCCGCAGCTCGCTTGACCAACGCCTCCGCAACGAATTTGGTCTGGCTGTACGCGACCGAGTCTACGTGTACCAGACCGCGGGCTATGTCCGCCTCTGTCAGGTTTTCCGAGTCGGCTGTGCGCCGGTTGGACACGTAGACAAACTTCGCCCGAGGCGATGACAGTGCAATGAGCAGCAGATCGACGGTTGAGCGGACATTGGTGGCCTCGAGTGCCGAGTAGCTCTTTGCCCAGTGCACCGTTGCGCCGTTGTGAATGATGACATCAACTGATTTGCCATCCTTGAGAAGGGCCCAGTTGGTAGAATCGAGCCCCAAGCGTGGCAATGAGAGGTCTCCTACCCAGACATCAAGCTTCTCGCCGTGCACGTCTGTCCACCAAAGTGACTTTTTTGCCGCATCAATGACACGCATTCTTGCCGAGGCTGGCGATGTGCCGCGTACCAAGGCAATAACGCGGTCTACACGTCTGTGCTCGAGGAGCTGTCGTAAAATCTGAGTCCCCAGATAGCCATTGGCGCCGGTGAGAAAGACGATCAGATTGGAACAAGTCTTTTTAGGTGAGTTGACGTCCGTCATGGCACAATTCAGTATCTGATGCTCGGAGATACGAGAGTCTAGACGGTTGATCTCGGCCAGAGTGTCGATGCCGCTGGTTTGTACCGAGTTTTTGGTGTCATGAGAGACCGCAGCTGTTTGCTTCTCCGCCACACACCTCGCTAAAGTGCGAATAGTCATGGTCTCGTCCGCGAGCTGCTTCATGCTGAGCTTCACACCAAGCTTCTTGGAGATGAAGTACATGAGGGACATCATGTTTATCGAGTCGAGGCCAGAGGAAGCTAGAAGCACGTCGCGGAAACCGTCAGGTCCTGCTAACCCTGCCCGGTGGCAAGCCGGAATGATGGAGGCAATCTTTTGCGCCAGCGCATAGGCGGGCTGCTCCGTTTCCGCTATCAGTTCGCCGTTGCTCGACCCATCGGAGGTCAAGTGCGAGCTATTGTGAAACATCAATCGTCCCATCTCACGTAATTCTCGGCGGTTTATCTTTCCCGTAGCTGTCACGGGAAACTCTTTCATGTAGACCAAAACTACTGGCCACATGTAGCTTGGTAGGCGCTGTGCCAGTCTGTCCTTCAGTTGAGCGGTCAAGGGGGCAACCCGGGCCTCCGAACCAGTATGAAGATTCTTCGAATGCAAGAACGCTGCCAAAAACGGTTCCGACTTGTTCTCGTGCGGCAAAAAGACTTCCGCCACAACCTGATGCTTGCTGTCCATGCACTCCTGGAGACAGACTTCAACCTCGCCAAGCTCGACTCGCTGTCCACGGATCTTGACTTGTGTATCCTTGCGACCGACGTATGACAGGCTCCCGTCCTCGTGATAACGCACCAGATCGCCCGTCTTGTAAAGCCGTCCCTGTCGTCCTTGGCGGGCCGAAGAGCCTCGAAGCAGCCATGCAGGGTCGTGAATGAATGACGCTTCCGTTTTCCTCACGTCCTGTAAATAGCCACGTCCAACAAGCGGTCCTTCAATCAAGAGCTCGCCTGTGCCCCCAGGGGGTAACAGGCGGTCATGGTTCTCCGGGTCGACAACCCAAGTCACAACACCAGCTCCCTTGCCTATCCGAGTTGCCCCATCAGGGCTGGACGAGGCGGCGCAGTTGACCACGCATATATGGCATTCCGCGGGCCCGTAGGCATTAATCACTTGAGCCTTCCCCCACCACGGTGTACAGTCTTCAACTGTGACGGCCTCTCCGGCAAAAATGATCGTCTTCAAATCAGGCAATGTCTCGGGGTCTAGAAGACCAGCCACTGTCGGCGTGAGATCGACAATGGTGGCTCGCATGTCCCTCATGACCTTGGCCAGATTTTCCTTGCGGTCCTTCTCGGACGGAACGCACAGGCAGCCACCGGCAACCAAGGTAGCAAAGGCGTTGTGGATGGCAATGTCGAATGCATATGATGCGAAATCAAAGACGCGAGACTCGGATGTGAATGAGAGAAGCTCGAGCTGATACTCCACGCTAGAGCAGAAGTTCTCATGTGTCAGCACGACTCCCTTGGGACTGCCTGTGCTGCCAGATGTGAATACAGCAAACATGGCAGTCGAGGGTGACTGTATGTTCGGGTGCGGAGGTGACGCATGCTCTGTTATTTTCGTGATGCCTGGACCAACTTCGAAAACCGATTTGCACAGCCGCGTGCTCAACTCCATATTTGCAACAGAGGAAAGCAGTATTTCTGCGCCAGTTTGTTCCACCATAGACCCAAGTCGTTGTTCCGGAAGACTTGGATCAAGCAACACGACCCCTCCCCCTGCCTTGAGCACGCCTAGCATGGCTATCACAGCCCATTTGGACTTTTCGAAACAGATTGGAACCAGGACGTCGGTTCGGACACCGGAGCTGACCAGTTCGACTGCTAAAGCCGTGGCATACTGGTCCAGTTCGACATAACTCAGGTCGCCATCCCAAGCGCAGACGGCTGGCGCGTCGGGCTGTATGTGTGACTTTTGAGCAATCAAGTCATGTACACATCTTCTGACTGGCACAGGCACGTCGCTGTTCCACGTCCATATAGCCTCCAGGTCATGTGGACTGACGATATCAACGTCCAGCAACGTTGCATCACGGCTTGCGCCTGCAAGCTGGCAGATGACATGCTCGAGACGTGCAAGCACCCCCTTGGTGGCCCACGGCGCCGTGGCGTCCGTACGGGAACTCACTGTGGCCTTGTACTGGTCCGAACATATCTGTATGTCGAGAATAATGGCATGTCTAGCCATTTTCTGTAGTTGGCTCTCGGTCCACAACGTCTCGACAAGGTCTTGGGCCGGTGTCAAATCTTCATGTCTGACAATAAGCACCGTCTGAGGGGACTGGTTGTCAGTTCCAAGTGGTATTCCTTCAGTCGTCTCTGAGCTGGCTTGCTCCGTAAAGGTCAAATTTGCGATTTCGTTCTGGACTGTTTCAAGATAGTGCGCGATTGTCTGGCTGCTCTCCAGCTTGATGTGTGCTGGGCTTGATGCCACATGTGCCGCCAGACTGCTCTTCTCAGCAGCAACGACAAAAAGTATTGCATCCTCAGAATCGGTCATACGACCGGCAATCAGAGCCCAGGATGCATGGATGATGGTTGATGCCGACGTCGATGCCATCGCCAGTGCGTCGAAGAGCTGCCCGTCAGGATGCCTGACAACTTCGTCCACCACCAAATGCTTCACAGCGGCAGATTCGGCAAGAGATGGGCAATCCCGATGCGTGACATTGCTCGGCTGACGATTTGACGCCGCAGTCGCAGTAGATGACAGAGTCGCCATAGTTTCGATGGTACTGACAGTTGACGGAGTTGTGATGGTGCTTGTTGATGAGGATGTACAATTTTTTCACCTACGTAGCCATCACTCCAGGAGGTGGTGCAATGTCGAATATGGTCTTTTGTAGAGACCATTCTGGACAGTTGCCATTATCCATTATGGCTACGACATCGGGACATGACGCTCGACAATGTTTGTCCCTGGTCAAGCGGCAACGCACACGGGACAGCAAATTCGAATCCGGACCTACAGACTGCATCATGCTCGTGGCTGGCTGGGCTCAGACATGGCGGGCAGGAAAGAAACGCCATAATCTCCCGCCACCAGCAAAGCGTGGTGGTGAGTTCTGTCATTTTTCACATAGTTTTTAATCTCCTCGCAAATCTGGGAGCAAGGACCGCCATGGAGAGGCGGACTTCGGCATCAAACCGGTTTGCACCGAATGTCCAGAATTACGCCAGAGAAGCCCTCAGACACGGTAATCAATCGACAAATGGTTGAGATGCGGGATACGGGATCTTGACCGCTCCGTGTGTAGAGCGGATTTGAAACCGCCACATATGTATATAGATGGGCGCCATATACATGCCAATTGGTTGCTAAAGGGTCTGGTACTCTGGTCCTTGTTCATGAAGATAAAAATCTCCGTCCTGATTCAGCCTCATACATATGCCTCACCGGTCAGCCATGTTCTCACACTTGAGCGGGATGAAACATGGTCTGAGGAGGCGACCTGCAGCAGCGACCTTCATGACTAGGGTGGTGTATGCATGTATGCACCAGCTACGTTGTGACGGCTAGTGCAGGGCATTGTCAGTGAGACATGTCTGGTGGATCCGGATGTGTGTAACTCAAAGATGGCAAATTTCGTATACACGAACAGTCGAAGGTGTCTGTCTGATTCGTGCGGAAGTGGCCCGAACATAGTGCTCCCGCTGTCAGTACATTCGTTGAAGAAACGACAGTAACGCAGTCTTAGTCTCGGGATAAGTTCTTTCCGCAAAGACACAATGTGTATCAATTTATGCCACCCCTCTGGATGATAACGAGCGTGGTTCCAAAAAGTCGTCTCTGTGCTTCCTGCTGCTTTTTTTCAATCACGACTCGTCCTCGATAATCACTCTTACCAGCAAGGCAAGGGTAACCTCGGAAAAGAGCACGTCTACAAAAGTTCTGCCACTGATCCAAGCAATCATGGCTATTCCGTTTGGAGAGCCGATACCAGTCGGAGAAGAGCATGTAGGTCTCGAAACTTCGAAACCCCCGGCGTAAGAATCCGGACCTCGGTGCTAACCCATCCTTACCAGGCCATCTGCGTATCGCTTCCTGAATGGGACCATTCGATAGGTTTTAGCTGCCAGGATGCAGAGCTCCTGGATGCCTTGAAAGCAGGATACCCCCGATTCAGCTTGCACCAGGCTGTCGCAAAATTGGAGCAGAACCTGGTGAACCGGTCGACATTTCAGCCCGGTCCACCGCTGGCCATCGTACCTGGAGAAGCCATCAAGCTGTTCCCGAGTGAGAGGATGGCCAAGACTTGCCAGCAATACCTGCAGAGAGCTGCAGCAGATGAGGACGGCGGCAAGCGGTGCGTTCGCGTTACCCATGTGACCATGGATGGTACGCTTGAGGATATCAGTTGTTCTCAGTCGCAAGGTCGGCACAAGCACCCCGAAGAGCACGTCTATGCTGTGACGTATCCTGATCATCTGGCCCGGTATGCTTGGAAATTCTGGCTGCACACAGGCTACGGCGTTTCCAGCCGATTCTGCGCCTTTTGGCTCAAGAATGCCACCTTTCTCTTCTCTAAAAATGTAGCGAAGCCAAATGGGTTGGCGCGAAAGTTACCCGCAAGGGAAGCGAAAGAAGCATTCAAAGCTATGAGAGAGCATATTGCTAGGCTCTATTCAACACAAGAGGCCAAGGCGGCCGCAGGGGACGTGTTCCTGTTTCAGGGCGGCATGGCGGCCATTACGCAGACAGCCACGAGCTTGAGCAAGATTGCTGTTGACCGATGTGAGAGGCGAAATGGCTACAGGGTCGCTGTATTTGGGTGAGCTCGAGCCTCCTAAATGCCGGATAGACTCGCCACTGACGTTGTAGTTTCTTATATACTGATACCTTGAAGGTGCTTAGGGACGTCCTCGGCTTTGACACTGTCCACTATGGCCACGCGTCGTCCGAGGATTTGGATGCACTGGAGCGGGAGTTGAAGACGGGAAGGTATATTGACGCTCTCTACACCGAGCTCCCCACCAATCCGCTGCTTACGATAGTCGACCTCGAGCGACTACATGTTCTGGCGGAGAAATACGACTTTATCCTCGTTGTCGATGATACCATCGGTACCCCCGTAAACCTCGCAGTAGCTCCCTTGTGCGATGTAGTCTGTACCAGCCTGACCAAGATGTACAGCGGCGCAGGCAACGTCATGGGCGGAAGTGTCGTTGTAAGTCCCTGGTCCCGTCATCACGATATTTTGTGCGAGACACTTGCAGCCCACCACGAGGACACCTATTTTCCCCTGGACCTTCTCGTCATGCGCGCCAACAGCGCTCAGTTCGAGCATCGTGTGACCACGGCGAGCCGCAATGCTCAATGTGTTGCTGAGCTGCTCCGGCGACACAGGCTTGTGGAAGAGGTCCTCTATCCCGGGGGTGGCCCTACGCAGTCCCTCTACGACAAGGTCAAGCGTCCTGATGCTGGCTATGGCTTCCTGCTGTCAGTACGCTTCTCTCATCCTGAAGCTGCCGTGGCATTCCATGACGCCCTGGAGACAGCGAAAGGTCCGAGTTTTGGCACCAGCTTCACCCTCGCTTGCCCATATACCGTGCTCGCACACTACGCAGAATTAGAGTGGGCGGCTAGGTTCGGTGTCTGGGAGCACCTAGTCCGTATAAGTGTCGGTATTGAGCAACCCGAAGTTTTATGCTCGGTGTTTGCAAACGCTCTTGCCGCCGCTGAAAGTGCAGCTGCAACTCGTGGATAAGTTGGGGCCACCTTGGTTTGCATGTAGAGTCTCGTTCAAAGGGCAGGCTCGCTTGTATTACGTAGTAGACAGAAGTTGAACAATCAATGAATTTAAACGTATCTTTGTCAAGGTGACACGGCCAAGCGAGGAACATCAAGCAAGTCTGCCATCAGCCCGGCACTTCAAACGCCACCAATGTCTGTCTCATCGAATGCGGCCGGCCCCCTGAGACAGAATCTGAATCACGTATGCACCCTCATCACACCTTGAATCCCTCATTTGTTGAGATTCTTCGTGCAAATGTACTTTATCTGGAAGCCGTGTCGCCTCACTCTGGGTGGTGCAGTAGCTATGGCTGTCCTTTACCATCACTGTTGGTCTAGTTTGTTGAGTCGTGGAGAGTGCCAGACGGAGCTTCCCGATATATTTAAAGGTGCTGTGTCCGGCCGCGTTCCTCCTTGCGAAATGAGCTCTTGTTAAGCGCAAATCTAGTATACCCCTTTTTAAACCTGAATACTTCACGACAACTTCATCAGCATGTGCCTAGTGAGATACTCCACGACTATTTATACCTGTGGCGATAGGGTAGAGGAGAACGTCACTGTGGAGAGTTTCTCTGAAGATTGGAGCTATATTCGCTATATTCAGTGATGTATCAATCTGAACTCTCCCAAAAGTTCTTCTGCGCTTGCGTATTCATTCTGCCAGCATTTCATCAAGATTTTGCCCGCAATAAGCCCACTAACGTCCGGAAACTGACCAAGCTCGAACAAGTGATCAACTCTTCGTCCGTATTCCTCCATCTCCTCTCTCGTCCTGAATGGACCAGACCCCCGATAGGGCCAATGCCCTGTGAGGATTGTGTACATAACTGACCCGATACTAAATATATCTGTGCGTGGGTTTGACACGGACCCTGACTTAGGGTCGTAGAATCCAGAGTCAGGCAAGTGCCCGCCATCTAAGCCAAGCTTCTCGCATGTAGAGCCGCCAAAGTCACAAAGCCAGAGGTCAAGCGAAGTTGCGGACGTGGCATGAACAAGAAAGTTCTCGGGGCGTATATCAGAATGTATTACGCCGCAACCGCAGCGATCCCTATCACGGATCCAGCATGTTCCGTTACACCTTTGCCTTTGGCGCATCAAAAGATGGATGAGTTCCGCCGTGGGGGTCACTCTGGGAAATTGTCGGCATTGGCCATAGGGTCGGCCATGTCGATTTCCCAGGGGAACCTGTCTGGGTGAAGGTCTAGCGACCACCAACAAGTTCTCTCGTCAAAGGTCCGTTAGTCGTGGGTGTCTCAACGACTTGGCAACGGATTCACTCAACCGAGATACTGATGGTTCATGCGCAACATGAGCAGGGCAGTTCCGTTACGCCCTGCCATCCAGTCCCTGGGTCCTATTACAACAGCACCAGGTCATCCAGGAAGCGCCCTTCTCCTTCACACCTGCCTAGTTCGAGTTCCAGACAGGTTCTGTTTCATCAAGCGCCGAGGATCGCTGGTGTAATCCAGTATGGCCTTGGAAAACTGAGTAACGGGACACTCGAGCAAGTAGGCGCTTCGATTGTCGTGGATCGAGCGCCTTCGCTTAGTTCCTACCTTGACAATGGCGCCGCGAATGTCAGTTCCGCCTTCTTGAATGCATTCGACGTGCAGGGACCAGTCGCGATAGTTTTTAATAATTGTGTCAACAATTTTTGATCCATTTTTAAGGCATTCAGGGCAGCTGAACGAAGATTTCAGCTGCCAAGCATGTATCTGGTTGAAACGCAAACGAAACCCTTGCATTGTGAAGCAATCTTGACATAATGGGCAGTATGCAGGCCGCTCAGTCTGTGGGAAGAGGTTTCGTGTGTGGTTTTTGCCGTGGAAGACACGAACGTGACTCCTCCATGACGGGCCAGCCTGCCGGCACGACTTTGACCACGCCTTGTTGCCGGCATTCTGGGCATTGGAACTCTTGGTCAAACGTGTGGCGCCTCTTAACATGCCTTGTAAGACTAGATGTATTCTTGAAACTATTGAAGCACAAGAGACATTTTCTTTCAAGTTTATCCACGAATACCTCCACTTCGTTGTTCAGACAAAAAAAAATCCAGAAATGTGGTGGTGGTTAAAATAAGGCCGTTGCGCGTCGTCGCGCGAAACCCCGCGTAATTCAGGGTCCTGAAAACAGAACAAGTAACCACGTGATATTTAGTGAGAGCAAGTAATATTCCATTCAAAACGGTGTAGCTTTCTCAAAAGTTGGTTCATGATCCTCCAAAAGCTGACACCCCGACCTCCAAGTTGGGGGGCAACGACCTCCAAAACTGGAAGCTCCTGAACCACAAAGAAGAGCTTGATGGGATCCCGAATTTTCTGGTAGGTATGGTCGTATGTGCAAGTGGGAGGAATAGTATTGACTTGTATAGCTGGAATCGTGTCACAGTTTCACCCACTGCGCTAAGTTTTGTCCGCCTCTTTCATCCAAGTACGCTTTTTTTGCACGCCGTACATACATGAGAGCACAAGAGCACACGCCAGCGCCGTCGACGACAAATCGTAATCAGTCCCAACGCCAGAATCCCACGCACGCACGCACGCACGCACCATTCTCCGTCTCCTAATTCGGTATCATGCCGCACTCTAACCATCGTAATAAGTACGGCCCATCAGCCGAGGGGCCTGACATGTCGCACCAGCCCGCAGGCGACTCCTTCGGGCAAACGAGAACCTTGTTGGGGTCGTTGGAGAACCCTGAGGGCAAGACGGGCTACGGCCAGCCAGGATGGCCATATTGCGATTCCGCCTTCGAGCCATTGACCACTTCCTCCTCTTCGTCTACTATCACGAGGAGTGCATAGATCTGTTCGGCAGTCAACTCTTCTCGACTCCAATATTAACAACCCCCATCGCGACAAATCACCGCCAAGCCCCTTCACCATCCCGGATGACCTCAAGGAGCATCAACATAAGCACGAGACACGAGACACAAGCAACGATAGGAAACATGAACTCTCTACCCCCAGAAGTCCTCCTCGAAATCCTGTCCCATCTCCCGCCGTCCTCCCACCCCCCCGCCCGCCTCACCTCCCGCCTCTTCAACGCGCTCCTCTCCCCCACGACATTCCCGCGCCTCGCATCCTTTCTCGATCCCGCAATCGCCACGTCTCTCCTCGAAGAGGGCGTCCGCGAAGCCCGCGCCCGGAACGTCATGTCCGTGTGGTCCCCGTGGTGCTCCGTGCCCCGGGAACTACCCATCCCGAAAAGTTTCCTGCTGGCAATGTATCTTGCGCTGCGGCGCAGACAGTGGGTTCAGGGGACGGCATCGGGAACGGGGGAGTCTTGGGAGTCGGACAGCGCGATTAGCGGGATGGGTGATGAAGAGAACGCGGCCGACGAGGAGCTGACGGCGAAGAAGATGGCGGACATGCTGGGGAGGCACGATTTGGGCGAGGATGTGGTGAGGGGTGCCATGTTTCGGTATGCTCTTTATTTGAGCTACATCTACCGTGGGGAGGGACAGGCTCCTAGTCTGTGGGTGTTTGATAAAGAGCTCTGGGAGACCAAGTTATGACAGGCATGATGACAACGATTGGGTTCACGAACGGGCGACACAAAGTATGTGTCCTTATATTTCTCTGACATATGTAGACAGTATTGTCTTCGCAAAGCCAGAAGCTTCAGGCGCATTAGGGAGGGTGTATTGTTTTTTTTTATATATAAGGCGTCTGGCCAGGTATGTGTCGATGTGAACACCCGAGGCTTAGTATATAGAAACATATTATAATAACCATTCAATCGTACAACCCAAATTCCACAAAAACTGTCCACACAACCTCTTGGAGGGTCCGTCGCATTATACTTGAAATCTTTATTTCCATACTCTGCCCCACATTCTCCTTTTGGACATTTGAATCGAGTATCATTCCGCAAATCACTTGCAGAGAGACCTAAATGGACATTTTCCGTTGTTTCTTACTTGGGCTTAGAGGAACAAAGCCGCTACCAAGCCGGCGGCGGCTAATACTCCAGCGGCCTGGTTGGCATTGGCAGCAGCAGTTGGAACAGCAGAGGTACCCGTGGTGGAGGCCGCAGAAGTAGTGGCAGGCTGAGTGGCAGGCTGGCTGGTCGCCGGGGTCGTTGGGGTCGTTGGGGTCGTTGGGGCCACTGTCCGCACAGGACAATCATCGGACTCGGAGTGTGACGGGGCAACGGTCGAGGTGCGGATCGGGTTGCTTAGCTTGCTGGTCGGGGCCGTTCCAAGGCTGGTACCCTCGGGAATGCTCATGATACCCGTCTCGGTAGGGGCGGGAACGATGGCACTTCCTTTGCTGGTGCCTTCAGGAATGCTCAAGATGCCCGTCTCGGAGACGGCAGGTTTGGTCACTGCTGGGCTGCTTGCCGTGCCGAGGCTCGTTCCCTCGGGGATAGTCGCACTGCCAGTTTGAGATCCGGTCCGGGATTCAGTCTGGGATCCAGTTGTGGGCACAGGTACTGTAGCACTGGGAGTGCATTTGTCGGCGGCTAGAGTAAAAGGCTGTGCCGCATAAACGACGCACTTGACAGGAACACCAGGTTAGTCAAGTTATCTGAAGGGGCACAGAACCTAGGCGAAGGACCCAGCTGGCTAGCCACAATAGAAACGACAGAAACTCACATTTTTCTGGCAAGCAGCATCACCAGCCTCCTCAGAAGACTGATAGCACGTGGCAGCACCGCCAGCCGGAGGATATCCGGCGACGTTGGCGGAACATCGGCCGCGGGCGCCCATGCCACTGGCATCACATCGCAGAATGATATCGCCAGTCATGCAATAGTTGGCATTGGCCTTGGCACAGTTGATCGGGACACCGGGGAGAACGGCTCCGGGAGCAGCGGACACGACCGCGACACAAGTAGCGAGCGCAACCACAGCAGTCTGCATGACGGGCACAATGACGTATGTGGTGATGGCGATGGTGATGGCGATGATGTGGATATCACGACGATGCGACCAGGTAAATAAAGAACGTTCTGGTGAAGTCGAGGATATGACTATATATTTGCCTTCGCCTTTAGCGAGAGGATCGAGGTCGAGAATTTATTTCGATATGCAAGATTGGGGAATAGGGCACGATGCCAAGTCATGCGCGGCGGACCTGGTCTCCTTATAATAAGCAACAGCCTACTCCATGCAGCCTGACCAGATCCCATCGTCACACACGTCAAGCCCTCGGTTGGTGGCACTGGGCCACCAGCATGGATTTACCAATACGTTAGTTGGTTCGGGCTGGCCCATCGAGGCAACGGTTTGGCGGAAATTTTGACACACACAAAAATGCCGGGGCCAGTGAGGTCACAACCTCGCAAGGCAAGATGCCGTCTTAGAAAACCTGGGGCATTTCACCTGTGCACCACTCTACGGAGTATTGTGGCCATCTGTTGCTCTGGTGGGAGTGCTGCCCTCCACCTTCTCCGGTCACCTCGGCCTTCACCTCGCTGCAGGGAGATCTCAAGACGTTTGTTTTCTGCTCGTTTTAGGCTTCGGCTCGTAGGAGGAGGAGGATCAGACATGTTTCTGGGGATACGAGATCTGGTGCTTTCTTCTTTTTCTCCGAAATGTGTGATTGGAAGTTGGGTGAAAACCCAGTTAGTACCAGCTGCCAGTTGTTGAGAAAGTGGGTGTACACTGTGCGATTGCTCATGTGGCAGCCGGAGGTGCTGGTACCAACCAATGGGAGATGCAGGCAGGGTCCAGGTGGCCTCCGCATCGTGCTCACTGAGGTGCTCCTTCCTTCGGGCTGGCTCACGCACCTAATAATACTACACTACCAGCTGTTGGCTGCGCCAGTTTGCCTGTCGTCATAGGGCCACTTCGTCCGCCTGATAGATCTGCAACCTGAGTAGTCCGTACGGAGTTGGCAGACGACACTCAATCACGCAGCACGGAAGCTTGTTTTTTTTTTTTTTTTTTTTGTCACGGACGGCCCCGACAATATTTGCATGGCTCATTACAACCTATCCTGCCTCGCATGGCGACCTTTGCTAAGAATAAGAAAAGTACCAGACACTTCTAAAATAACGTTACCCCGACAAACAACGCCTGGTGAATCTGACAGATTGATGGAGGTAACGTGCTGTGTCTTTGTTGCAACTTATCCAGGCCAAGCTCGGACCAGACAAAAAGGCCCGACTAGTCATTACAGCCCCCCCTGTTCAATCCCATCTTAGTGCTCCTCTCATCCGCACGGGGTACGAAGCCAAAATATCCACCATCACCCGCTTTCTCCAAAACGACTTACATAGGCCTGTGGCTGTTTTACCTGTTCATCCCGATAACAGCGCTTCTAAATCTGGCGACAATGACAGCGCCGGACGCCGGACCGTGCTCAGGAATGCAAGATCAGATGGATGGGAAGAATAGACATCTTTGTATTCCAAGACCCATCGAGCACCCCCCGATGTCACGATACCACTAGCCATTCGCAGCGGGCCTCGGCCGCGTCATAGCCAACAACTTAGCACAAGTGATGAAGAGGGAGGTTCTTTTGTTTTAGTCGCCCCTTCTCCATGCCACCCCTAAGGGTGTGATCCAAGTCGGCGCAGTCGTTTAAAAGCTGGCGCACTTAAGACCCCCGTAGGTACAAATTAGCTATGAATATAGGTGGAGAGCTTACTTTATACTATCTATAGCACCTTTCCTTATTAATATATAAGGGGGTAAAGAGATTTTACACTACCCTAGCCTCTCTTATTTATTAATAAAGGCTTTCCCTTATAAAGAAGTTAATTATTATTAGAGAATTCCTTATATCTTTATACTTTTCTTTTTAAAATACCCTTATCTTAGGCTAAAAGCGCTTTATAGCCTAGTTAATTTACTACTTCTTAGTATAGTACTACTATAAGGTAAATAGATAAGTAAATAATATACTTATTAAAGAAGCTTTATAAAGCCTAGGTTAATAGTAAATTAAATAGCATAAAGTATAGTATAACTTAAGTAACTTTAAAAGAGATTATCCCTATAATATGTTAAGAACTAGCCTTATGGCTTCTGCTTATAAGCGTTCAAAGTAAGAATATTATTCTTACAAAAGAAGAAAGAAACTACACTAGTAATTACATAGCGCCTAGATTTATAGCAACTTATACGTGGCCTATGCGTAGTTCGCGTGTAGCCCTAACCTAGCCGTATATAGTCTATATACTTTCCAGAGCTAGACTTAACCTAAGCTTATAGCTTAAGTCTATAATATACCCCCTTACTTACCTCTCCCTTCTCCCTTTTAGTTAAAAATAAGTAAGTAATAAGATTATAGTCCCCCCTATATATAGGAACTAACCTTAGTGTAAGTAAAGACTATATCCTATTAAGTAAGGTGCCCTTTAGTATAAGTAAAGACTATACCCCCTTAAGTAGCGTGCGCTATAGGGCTATAGGTCCTTTATATAGGCTATAAATTTTTTTTAGTATAAATTTACCTTACTTTAACCTTCTCTATTATATAGGTAAATTTACTTTACTCTAACCTTACCTTTAAAAACACTAGCTTACCTTATTTTTATACCTATTACTAGCTATCTCTATACCTTACTTACTCCCTTACCTTTATAGCTATTTTATAATCTTACCTTTACCTATAAAATCCTAACTTTACCTTAAGCAATGCCCTTATTACTAACTAGCTATTAGATAATTATATAATATATTACCCCTATCTATCCCTAGCTTACCTTTTAAAAGTAAATAATATACACTCTAGCTAGAGCTAAACCCTATGCCCTTAGAAATATAAATATTCCTATTCCCCCCTTATAATTCTAAACTCTTATAACCTATTATTATTATAATATCTCCTTATATATCCTTCTTATTCCCTTTCCTTAAGCCTAAATAATTATTTATCCCCTTTTTTATTCCCTTTCTACCTTTACTATATTTAATCTTACTATTATCCTAGCCCTTTGTTACGTGCTGGTTTGGCACGATGGGGGGCGAATCCATTAGAGGGGCCAACGGATTCGCGATTGTAAAGTCATACTAAGTTCACTTACGCAAGCTACTATTAGGGGTATAGTAAGATATTAGAAGTAAGTTAATTCTATTCTAGTAAAGTCTAAATCTAGCCTTATATTAGCCACCCTTATATTCCGCCACGTAATAAGTGCTAGGCACGCTAAAAAGATAACTATCCTAGTTATCGTTGCTTAAACTATAACTAGATTTTGCCTCTATCTAGCTAAGCTTATTAAAAAAACTTCTATTAAATTTATATAAAGGAAAAAACAGACTTAGCATATCCCTTGCTGTAATTGCAATTCCTCTCTTATACTTGTGAACTATTATATTAAATAATATATTCTTTCTATCTAATATTAAGCACCTAATCTTTATTATATTTTATTATTTCCTTTTAGTAAAATATTAAATTCCTCTATTCCCTTGTCCCTTCTAATCTTATACTTAGTCTAAATCCTAACTTCCTATCTTACTATACACTATATTCTAACTCTATGCCTTAATATCTAAATCCATTCCTTTAATCTAGTAATCTAGTAAATTTATTCTCCTTAATTTATAGCTTAGTCACCTTAGTAATTAACGTGCACATAATAGGTAATGTTTATTTTAATATACTTATTGTCCTTTTTCCTAATAATGCTAGCGATATTTCACTTATTTCCTATGCTATAGGCATATCTAGCGTTATTTATTAAATATCTGTCTAAGCTATCTTTAGACTAGGCTTTCCTAGTAATTTAGGCTTCTTACTTAGTATTACTAGAGGTCCTATCCTACTATAAGGTTGCTTATTGCCTGTTTTTAGTGTTCCCTAACGTGATTTGCCTTAATACTTATTAGTTTTGCCTAAAAATAGTATTACTAGAACCAGTGTTTACGCTAGTATCTCTAGAGCTAGGGTTGCCTAATTTTATGTTTCTAGGGTTCTAATCGCTAGAATTAGCCTTGCTAGAGCTAAATTTATTTTCTTACTATTCTCCTTAAACCTTTTTTACTTATTTATAAGGTTCTTAATCTTTATATCCTAAGCTTACATTTCTTTTAATATTCCTATTACTATAGATACTAATTCCGCTATTTTCTTTTTAAATTTAGTCCTCTTAACTATATCCTGTTTTAAAGTCTTAAGTTATTTGTTAATATTAATTAATATTCTACCTAACTTAAAGTTTAAGATCTTCTCTTTCTAAGCTATTAATATATTTATAATTTATTTAAACTTATTCTAGAAGCTTTCTAACTCCTTTTCTGTTAATTCCGCTAAATTATAAACGTCCTTTAACATATCTTTAGCGACTATATACGCTGTTTCTGCTTGCTCCTTAATTATATTAAAATCCTTTTTAACTCTACTAACTTAATTAATAAGGTTATTAACTTAATTAACTAAGTTATTAATCTTACTTTTCTTATGCTATTAAATTCTCTCTTTATCTTATTTTAATTTAGATGATTTTTGCACTAACTCCTTCTCTATACTAATACAGAGTAAATCTGCCTAACCAATGCTAGCTAACACACCTATAATTGTAGTATTTACTACGCTGTATTTGTTCGTAAAATAAAGAGCCAAAAGGTTAGCTTGTAGTAGTAAAGATAATATGCTATTATAAGTGGCTATTTACTGTCCACGTTTAACCGTTACACTATTATAAAATGCCACTGCTACTATTTTTACCTAATTCTTTGCTCTTCTAGTTACTCTACACTCTATTAGATTAACTATAGTCTAAAGTACCCTCTTTCCTATTTATTTTACTACTACTTACTTTGCAATTAATATAGCCTTCTATTCTTTAAATATAGCGAAAATTTATATAACTATATTTTACTACAATATAAAATACATATCCTTTAAGTTAACTTCTAATCCGCTGGATACTATAGTGGCCCCTTTAAGGGCAAATTTGTGCGTATAGGCCTAGATTATATATTTAACATCCTAATTACTATTTTTATAACCTAATATAGTATATCTAAATTTACTAAAGTTAACTCCTTTAATGCTTTTTCCTTTATATATAGCATTAAACTCCTCCCTTACTCTCTTACATGCTACTACGCTAATATTAGGCATTAGTATTTAAGCGTTAATTCTAGATCCTAGCTTTCTAAATCTAAGATATAATAGTTTAAAGTTAAGCTCCGCTATCCGCGTATAAACCTATAATAGTCTAATAAGAAATTCTATAGGCATCTTATTAATATCCTTATTATTTTTGCTTTTAAAACCACTATCCTTATTAAGTTTAGGTTCTAATCCTAGTTTAGGTAATTCTAATTCTAATTTAGGAGATTCTGCCCTTAATTACATTAGATTAACTCTTACCACCTTAACGCTTTCTTTATTTAGTGTGCTAATAGATTTATTGCCTTTTAACTCTGCTTCCGCTTGCTTTAACTACTCTCTCCTTATAGCTCTTATATAATTATCTTTAATTAACTCTTCTATTACTTATTTACGCTTCTCCTACTCTATATCTAAATCTAACACTTCACTTATATAATTATTGTTATTATTATTACCTTATTCCTTAGTTTTAACTATCTTTTAAACAACCTTAGCTACTTAACTAACGTTTTTATCGCACCCCTCTGCTAGTTATAATAGTATATTTACCTTATCTTATCTTATTCTTAGTTTATCTAAGTGCTACTATTACTATAATTATGTAATTTGTTGCATAGGGCGTAAATATTTTTGCAGCTAATTGCGTTATTTTACTTAATTTAAATAGCGTTTAAAAAACTTTATATTCTTATAATAGGTTACAGTCCCTAGTTTTGCTAAAAGCTTATTAATTTACTAGATATATTTAATTCTTTCCCTATTAGTTATAGATTATTACTATGCTAAGTTAGTAACTATTAGTTCCCCCAATATCTGATTTTGTTCTATTATAGCTAGGATCTAAATACATAGATATGCTACCCTTATTTGCTTGTAAATTATTTAGTTATGTATATGCACCTTATTATTAAAGAGAACAAAATCTAGTATAGCTCCTTAATTAAAATATAGATTTACATAATGTCTATAAAACTCGTATTTAACTTCTAGTATAATAGTTTTGTTTTTTACTTAGTAGTTCTTATAGTTATTATAATTCTGTATTTCTTGTAGCTAGTTTAGTTTTACGTGCTATAGTTTTTAGAACTCTCTATTATTTACACTATTGTCTTTAGAGTTAAGTGCTATTAAGCAAAAATAGGGCTAGAAATGAATTTAACTGCGCTCCTGCTGGATTTAACTACGCTAAGCTTATAGTGGTTTTAGGGATAATATAAGGTTTAAGTAAGGGGGCCCTCTTTTAGTTAGCGCGAAAAGGTAATATGTATAAAAGGGTCTAATAGCTTTAATCTAGCCTATTAAATCTAATAGCTTACTATTGCCTTTCTTCCTTTACTATTACTATTCTATAGGCAAATTAAGACCTTTCTTTATATATTCTTTTCGCTAATTAACTAGGTTCTTCTTAAGATAGTCTTCCACTATCTTAGCCACGTTAACTTATATCTCGCTTTTGCTTATCTATTAGTTATCTTTAGCTATAAATCCCTTCTATTAGATAAGGAATTTCACTCTTATAGTCTTATTTTATTTGAAGATCTTAATGCGATGCCTATAGATTTGTTTGATTTCCTAGTAATCCACCTCCTCTAGATTATTAAATGTAATTAGCAGTGGAGCTAGTTCTTCCCTACTAAATAGATCCCCTCCTTACACTAGCTTCTAGATTTATGCGACTAATACCACTAGATAGACTCGCGAATCTAGGGGGAAATCTAATTAATAAGCTAATAGGTTTACCTTTTCTAGTACCTTATATAGCCCTGCCTTCTATAGTAACTATTTTTTCTTAGGCTTCCTAGGTAATTTATACCCCTTATATAATTATAAATAAACTATGTCTCCTATGTTAATATTAACTAGTTTATAGCAGTTATTATACTAAATCTTAGCAAGGGCGGCCGCTATTATAATTGCTAATTAAGCCTTATGCTAGTATAGCTTTCGCAGCACCGCTATGTTATTTGCGCTAGCTCTAGTGTTAATTATATTATTTAGAGAGAGAAGGTTAATAATACTTAAAGGATAGAATCCGTATAATAGCTTATTAGGAGCCTATCCTATACTTACTACTATAGTGTTATTTAGTTAATGTTATAGTGCTAGGAGTAGTGATGTCTACGCTATATCTAGGTCTGTTACTATATAATATTATATTGTAATTATTACTATCTAATTTTTCCTCTCTGCTATTCTATCTATTTAAGGGTAATACGCTATGCCTATAAGAAGTCTAACTCCTACGCGCCTAAATATTTCTTTCTATATATTAGATATAAATTTAGGATCTCTATTACTAATAATTTACCTTAGTAATCCCTAGTCTACAATATATAGGGCATAAAGGAGTAATTCTGCCTAGATTTCCGCTAGATATGTGGTATGTCCTAGTATTAGAAGGGTTCTTTTACTAAAAAGGCAATTTACTAGATATAATAAGTTATATGTTGCGTATCCTTCTATTTGCTATATCGTATTAGTAGATAATACCTCTAGCATATTCGTAACAAAATCGAGTGAAATTGTATAAAAAGGTATTAGTTTTAACTACAAGGGTTGTAATTCTCCCGGTGGTTTAGAACGGTTAATTACATTCTCCTAGCATACCGCATAATAGGCTATATAGTCTTAAATCTATTAGCTTATATGTGGAAAACAAACTAATTAGAGCTTCGCTGCTATCCTAGTAATTCTAAAATATTAACGTTTATTATGAACTAATTACAGTATAGATTTAACCTCTATTATAGGAATATAGAGACAGAAAAATCTATCTCCACTGTGGTAATATAACAGACTATCCTTGCGTAGATCCTATCCATATAAAGGAATTTTTAGTCTAATTCTAGTGTTTTTTGCTGCTTGCCTTTCTTAGTACGCTCTTATAGCTATAATAATCTAGCTAAATTTTTGATTAGACTAATACCCCTAGATAATCCTAGCCTTAAGGTTATTGTCTATAATTACAGTAGTAATATATTCCTCTGTAACAAAATACACACTTATGTCTAATTTATTATAGTGGCTATTCTACGCTGCCTCCCTATACATTACCTTTACTAGTAATCTTAAAAGCGTATCTAGCATAACATTTAGCACTCCTAGTACATGCGTTACCTTTAGATTAAATTATAATAGGTAATTTGTAACTTTGGCTAGTTTTAGATTAGCTTTGTCTAAATCTATTGTAGATAATAATATATGCTTAATAATCCCCTTTGCTAGGGAATGATTAGTTAAAACATTAACTATAACGTTATTAGATTAGACTATCTTTCTTAGCTTTCTAACGCTCTACGTGATTATAGCCACTTTTGCCTTAGTTAAGCTATAGCGTTTCTTAACGCTTAATATTGCCCTTAAGAGGAATAGAATTAGCTATATCTAGTTATTCTTAATGTCTCTTCTAGGAATGCTTTAGCTATCCTATTTCTCTTGTAATTAGAAGGCATATAGTCTAAATCCTTCCTTATAGGTATTAATTTTAAGGAAAAGTAGCTTACTTAGATTATAGTGCTATAGGGTCTATTTCTCGCTTAGAAATGCTTTAATATCTTTAAAAGCCTTTTTCTTATCCTCTATTAGCGAAAATATCTTTTACTATGTCTTCCTTTTCCATATTAGTTTTAAGATCCTAGTGATTTTTTTGTCTTTTTTATAGAATTCCTTTAATAATGCTATCTTCTATGCCTATAATAGTTAGATCCATATGTTAAACCACGGAATTCTATTATAAAGAAATCTAGCTATTCTAATAAAGGTTTTAAGACTTAATAGGTTAGTTAGGAAGATTATTTTTTAAAACGCTTTTAGCCTGTTATTTATGTTAATAATTCCATCGCCGTTAATAACGAAACTAAGCAATTAAATGGCGGGGTAACTAATAAAAGACTTCCTAGCTATAATTATTATCCTATTTTCTTTAAGGATCTTAAGTACAATGTCTAGATGCTTTAAATGTTCCTTAATACTATCTGAAAACATAATAATGTTATTAATATAAACACAAATAAAGTGCTTATACTTCTAAAAGAGTTAATCTATGAATTATTAAGCAAAAGCAGGGGAATTTTTAAAACCCATTAGTGCTACATTTAATACTTTAAGACCCTGATTTGATATCACTACTATATGGGCTTGGTAGTCTTTTCTAATTAGCAGTTAGTGGAAAAATCCCGTTTTATTAAAGAGAGAAAAAACCTTCTTACCACGAGTATTATCTATAATATCGCTTTAGTCTAGCAGGGGGTAGATATCTAGCATAGCTATATTGTTAAGCGGTCTTATATTAACTATAACTCTTCCTTTCCTTTCCTAGCTAGTTTCTTACTAAACTATAAACACTAGACACACTATTACTGCTAGCTTGTCTAGATATAATATCTTCCCTTTAAGGTAAAGTTTATTATGTACTTTATTAAGTTTACTTATATCCTATCCTCCTAGCCTATATGGCTAGATTAGTCTTATTTAATATTACTATCTATTAACTAAGTTAATCCGCATTTTTTGATCTTTAGGCATAGGGACAATACCTCTGTCACAATAAATATTATATTTATCCGTGAGCTAAACAAATTCGCTTGCAGCGTTATAATTAATATTAGCAACTCGCACTCCGAATTTGTTTATAATATATAGAATTTCTTCTAGACACGAAATCCTATATAATAGCACTCCTATATTAACTTTCTTTAGGTTAAGCTTGTCCTTCTCCTTATTAGATTTGTTGCTATCCCTATCCATGTCTTTTATTTTTTCTATGATATCCTTACTAAAATAAGCATAATATACTAAAGGATTATTAATTATATAATTAGCATTAACTTCGCTAGCTGCTATTAGTCGCGTAACCTTCTTATGCTTATAAATAATAATAGTTTTATTAGTGGGATTGTGCGTAATTATTTAACCTAGGCTAGATCTGTTAAACAAAGCATCAGGGAAATATTCTAAATATAACTGCGCGTAGTACACACTTATTTCCTAATTCCCTTATGCTATCTTCTATATAACTAGTACATATACGGTTCCTTTTAGCGGAATTAACACTATCTGCGCCATAACTACCCTTTAATAGGGTACTTTATTAGCTAGCCGAAAAATCTCCGCTAGTACTGTTATGCCATAAACCAATCTAAAAACCACTTTAGGGTTTATAAAATTAATCTTCACTCCGTATTTATAAAGGAAATTCGTTCTAAGTAATAACTTTAGTCCTAGATTTAGCATTATGTCTGCTATAACTATAAAATAACTAGTAATTTCGGTTCTATATGCTATTCCTAGAATATAAAAATCAAAAGTAGCTAATTCTATGATGTAAAAGGCTAACTTAACTCTAGACATAGGCTTAGGCTTCTGCGTTCCTTATTTTACGTTTAACCCGTTTTATTCTAGCTATGCCTTATCTGCTAAAATTAACAATGTTCCTAAATTAAGGTAGATTTAATAACTCTTGCCTTTATTATTAAATTTAAGAGGGATTTTTAAGTACATATTCGCTTGTTTTCCGTTATACTTAACTTCCTATAGTCTTGCTATAGCTTTAATTACTTGCCCTAGAATAAGTTAACTTAATCTAGTTAGATCTGCTATTATACTAGTCTTATCTACCTCCTTTATAGTGTTTTCTATAAAATAAGTCTTAATAAAATTAGACTCCTATCCTAGGATCTCCCTGCTATCTTTGTCTATAACCTCCCCTTCTTTAGCTATATAGTAACCGCACTCCTAAAGGTATATTTCCTACTATTATGCGTTAGAATCGTTATTAAACACCGTAATGTTTGTATATTCCTTTTCTTTAGTAAGCGATTTCTCCTAATATTAAAATTGCCTAGGCTACTATAACTAGCCTGTCCTTTCTAATAGTCTAAAGTCTTAAGGTTATTGTTTATCCTAATGATTTTAGGGGTTATCTTATTAATTCTAGCTAAACTCTGTTTACTCTCTTCTCTTTTCTTAAGATTTATTTTACTATAGTTACTAATTTTGTCCCTTAATCTGGACATTTTACTAGTATAGCCTTAGTTAGAAAAATCCTAAAGATCTTTAGGCATTCTAATTATCCCATTAGTAACGTTAATTTCCTAGCTAAAATTATACTTTTATTGGCCTATTCTAATTTACTTAAGCTTTATCCTTTTTATCTTCTAAGTTACTGCTAGATATCTCTTTATTAAAGTAGACCTTAAGCTTTCCTTTGCCTTTTCTAGCTATAGGATAACCTTTACTGCGTAGGTAATTATATAGATCCTACCTTTTGTTATTTACTATAGTAACATAGGCTAATCTTGTATTAGTTATAGTTAGAACCAGACACATTTAGCGTAATCCTAGATATAGTTTAAGGCGTAGACGCACTAGAAGCTAATAGTCCGTTAATTTACTATTTGCCCTAGCATACTAAAAGATTTTTAATGTAAATTCACAAAAGGATACCTTATTTATAATGTCCTCTTTAGTGTATTCTACTTTATTAAGCTACGCTATTGTATCCTAAACCTAAATACTAAATTCCTTCTAAACTGCCTTAAAAACAGAAGGTATATCACTAAATATAGTATTCCGCTCTCCTAAATTAAGATGTTACTAGTACTATACTATTGCATCCCCTTAGAATAATATCTAAATCTTTTTCTAAATAATATCCTATTAGCTAGGATTGGCATGGTGTAAGTGATCTTTAATAGCTTAGACCTATAATTTAACATCATGAAAAATAGTCTACTTCCTATTATGCGTAATAAGGTCTCTATTAGCCTCCTCTAGTTTATTACAAGGCTTAAAGTGTCTAATGTCCGTGATTTTCTATATTAAATCCGCATTCTATTCTATATTTTCTATCCGTTAGCTATACTAATCCTAATTAAGCGCTAGATCTACCCTTCTCTAGGTTCCTAGATTAGCATACTATTCTTAATCTAGGGGAAACAGGGTTTACTACTATATCTAGTGTAAGTTAGCCTGTTACTATACAAATCCTTACTAATCCTATAGTTACTAGTATTACGGTTACTAGTATTACGGATATATTAGTTATACTAATAGTCCTACTCTAGCTTCCAAATAGCCGTTATACTAACCCTAGTTATTTAGTAAATGTAACATTCCCTAGGTAGTATTTCGCGCTAATAGTGTTAATCCTACTAAGGCACTTACGCTTTATAAGCTTCTAATTTCAGTTATTAGTCTTATTGCTAGCTAGTCTATTCCTAATACTATTTAGTCTATTATAGCCTACTATGTAATTTACTGCTATTCTAATACTTCCTAAAGGATCCTTGTAGTGTTAGATTTACTTGCTATAGTGCGAATTTCCCCTAGATCTAGTTAATCTAGTAGGTTCCTTAAGGGTCCTAGCTATAGGTCTTCTAGATATAACTCTATTATCTAGTTAGGGGGTTTAATACGCTAAGTAGTGGTGTTATCTTTAGGATAGTAAGCAATTCCCTTTCCTTTATTATTTTTATCCTTCTCTATACTTCTCTTAGTTTTAGTAGTGGTAGTGCTATAAGCTAGGCTATTAATGCCTTTAGATAGCCTCTCTAATGCCTTACTACCTTCTAATCTATTAGATTTACTAAGGTATCCTTTAGATTTAGCTTTTAGAATATAGGATCTAACTTGCTTCTAAACGAGATGCACCGTTTACATATTTATTAGGTTCTAGTAAATAAGCGGTTCTTGCTATATTAGATGCTTATGTCTTGTTATTACTCTGTTATTAAATTCGTATCTTATAAGCTTATTTAAATCTTCTTGTTTACTAATTTTAATAAGTTTTTGTTTTTAATACTTAAATCCTAGATTTTGTTTATTAAAAGTATAAAACTTATAGATAAGGTATAGTTTGTTTTTAGTAACTAGGAAGTTACGCTAAAACTCTGCAAATTAATATTATAAATAGTTAGTTTTAGATATAAGGTTTTGTTTCTAGGTTTCTAGAAGGGCATAACAAAAGAATCTCTAATTACTACTACTTATTACATACTAGTTTAGTATAATAGGGGGCGAATCCGTTAGAGAGGTTAATGGATTCGTGATCGTAAAGTTATACTAAGTTCACTTGCGTAAGCTACTGTTAGGGGTATGGTAAGATATTAGAAGTAAGTTAATTCTGTTCTAGCAAAGTCCGAATCTGGCCTTATATTGGCCACCCTTGCGTTCCGCCACGTAACACCCTTACTAGCACTACCTTACCTCCCCTATTTCCTCCTTCTCCTCCTAGCCTAGGTAAGGGTACTTACCTTAGTAAGTATATCTTAGAAGGTAACTTAGATAATAAGGCCCTCTCTAATAGTAAAGAGTATAAGTTCCCTTATAGCCCTTATATAAATAACCTTTATACTAAAGGAGAATATATATATACCCTAGGTATAAACTAGGCCTACGCCCCTTACTAAGTTACCTATTATTTATATATCTAGGAGATATACCTCTATAGCGCTAACCTAAAACTCTATTATATATTTAAATATCTTAAGAACCTTTTAGCTACTAAATAAGCTATTAAAACCCTAGCTATAAAGCAAACTATATCTATTAAGGGATAATATACTATTCTAATAAAAACCTTTATTTATTACTAAAAGTAATTTAATAGTATATTAGCTATAGCTTAAATTAATCTAGCTAAGGCCTAACCTCTAGCCTTCTCTCCTATAAGTACTGCCTATACCTAGGGAGTATCTAAGGTATAATAACTTATACTTACTAACACTACCCCTACTTACTAGGGCTATAATAACCTAGCTACTAAATTTTTTTATAGTATATAAACTATAAATAATAACTTAACCTAGTTAATCTTTATATAGGAGTAGGGCAATGCCTAGGTATAATAAATATTAGCTAATACCTATATCCTAGCTAAAAACATAGTAGCATTAGCCTATACTATAGAGAAGGAACACTAATACTATAAAGGAAATAGTAGTAGCCCCCTCCCTTTCTAATTAATTTTTATTTAGGTAGAAACTTAGCGCTAAAGTACACGCACACTAGAGGGAAACTAGTTATATTAATTTTCTATAGCTAAATTAAATCACACCCTTTTAGGGCTATTATTTATTTGTATATTACCTTATTATAACTTAAATTAATTAAGTGCCTCTATATCTTATAAGCCTTCTAATAGTTCCTATATTAGCTAGATATAGCCTTTTTATTTAACTAAGATATTCTAGTTTAAACCTTAACCTAGTATGTTCTTAGCTACTAAAATTTCCTTTACCTAAAACTCTAAGAGATTATTATTAGTATCTATTATAACTAGGTCTAGTAGTGGTTATTTATTAGCTAGTTTCTAACTTAGTAAAGGATTACCTACTACATACTATACTAGGTTAATATAAAAGATAGGGTATAGTCCCCTTAGGATATCTAGTTTAATAGTTAAAGGTATAGGGACCTTAAGCACCTTATATTTAGCTATAACCTAGTCTAACTTCTTATAAGGTTAGTTTATTTTAATATTATAAAGACTAAGCTATATATAGTCCCTAATCTAGAACTGCTTTACTAGCCTATAGCTACTATTTATCTTCTCTTATTATTACTACTAAATAAAAGCTATTATAGCCTATATTAAATCTATACTATCCTTTAGGTACTATAAGAAGGCCTAAGCCCTTCCCTTTGCTAATATTATAGATAGTCCTATAGTAAATAACTCCTAAATTATAGGCATATTAAACCTATATAAGGCTATATTTACGCTTACTCTAGTTACTAATAAGTCCCTGTTATTTAATACTAGTTAATAGGCTAGTAGGTAGTCTAGCTATTTAAACTAGGAGAAAGATAGTATTATATGTAAAATAGCTTATACCTCCTAGTTAGCCCTCTCTATACTACTATCTATTTATAGGTAGTGTAATATAAAAAGCAATTATTATATACCTACTCCCTTATAGAGTTTAGTCTAGAAATTACTAAGCTAATCTAACCTATAGTCTATAATAATCTATATAGGGAACCTATAGAAGCGCTACTAGCAATACTTAAATTATTTTGCATATACCTTAGCTACTATTAATATTATTGCCTCTAACTAAATATACTTAGATAGCTAATCTATAATAACTATTAGGAACCTTAGCTACTCCTAACCCTAGGCTAGAAGGTTAGTTATAAAGTTAATAAATATTTATAACTAGTACCTATCTAGTAGTAGGATTAGTTTTAACAAGCCTTATTATAGTTACTAGCTCTTCCTCCCTCTATAATAGTAGTAGTTCTATATAAAATAAGCTATATCCTATAATATACTATTCTAATAGAAGTCCCTTTAAAGCGCCTTAAAAGTTATATTCTACCCTAAGTAACCTAATAAGGGTAAGTTATAAACCTATTATATTAATATTATAGTTAGTGATTCCTATTTAGGAACCTATATCTACCCTTAGAATTAAAGCGCCCCTTTTATGCTAATCTAATAGTCCGTAATCTACTCTCTTATATTAGCGGTATCTAGGAACTTCCTAGCCCCTATTGCTACTATATTAACCTATAACCTATAAGCTTTATCCTAGGTTATAGACTAGTCCTATAGGGATTAGAGGTATTTATCTGCAAATAATAACTTACTAGTAAGAAGACTCCTTAATAGGGCTAAACTAGTATCTATAATAACCCCCTTTATTACTATAATAGGCTTAAGGCAAATATATAGTTATCCCCTCTTAAAGCTAAATTTCATAGGGCTTATTATAAATTAAATAATTAAGGTTTTTACTTTATTTATTTCTAGCCTATCTAGATAATATCACGATAGCGTGTCTAGTTATTTCGCTTATATGCCTAGCCTATATTATAGGTAGAAGTTAAAGAGTACTAGAGTCTTTGCCTATTATACCTATTATTCTAATATCTCCCTTAGCGCTATAAATTACTTAAGGTTTTTATAGTCTATTAATATTATAAATAGTTTACTTATACTCTAAAGCTTTACTAACTATACCTTAAGGTAAGAAATAATTACTAGTAGTTCCTTATTATAGATAGTGTAATTCTATTAAGCAGCCTATAATTAAGCTAAATAGTAGGCCACTAGGTATAAGATACTATTATTACTAAACTAAGAGAGATAACCCCCTAATACTATACTAAAACAATTTACCTTTACTAATATATCTTTCTTAGGATCCTATTAAGTTAGGATTAGGTATAATATAAAGGCTACCTTTAATACCTTAAAAGCCTTATTACACTTCTCTATCTAGTGGAATAGGGCTCCTTTCTTTATTAAGTTAATTAGAGGGCTTACTAAGTCTAAGAACTTTAGTATAAAATTATAGTAAAAGTTAGTAAATCTAAGAAACCCATAGACTCCGCGGACCCTTATTAGTACCTCCTAATCCTAAATTACTATAATCTTCTCCCTATCTAGGCAGATTACCTTCCTTACCTAGATAATAAACCTAAGGTATTTAACCTCCTTAGTTATAAATATATATTTCTTAATATCTAGGTTTAGACTAGCTTACTATAGTCTAGATAATATACTATAAACCTTCTATATATAGTTTTTTTATAATTTACTTAAGTAAACTAGGATATTATTAAGATACGTAATAATATAATTACCTAGGATACTGCTTAAGGCACTATTAATATACCTTTAAAAGGTTATAGGTATGCTTACTAACCTAAAGGGGTATACTAACTACTTAAATAAACTAAACCTTATATAAAATGCTATCTAGTGTTCTTTGCCTTTAGTAATATATATATAGTAAAACGCTAATTATATGTCTAGCTTTATAAACTACCTTACCTCTAATAATAAACATAGTGTCTCCTTTACTAATAATAAGGGGTAATAGTCCTATTCTATAATCTTATTTAGGGCGTAATAGTTTACATAGAACCTCTAACTACTACTAGGTTTCTTTACTAATAATACTAGGGCTACTGCTAATAATAAACTCACTTAAATCTAACCCTTATTTATTAAGTCTATTACTTACTTTTAAATCTTAAGTAAATGCTCCTAGGGCATATTATATAATAGTGCCTATAGTAAGTTAGGTTTGTTTCTATTTATATTATACTTAAGGCAAATATAGTAGTCTAACTTCCCTTAGTATAGTAGTAGAATATTTGCCTTACTTTCCTAAAATAAATCCTTAAAGTCCTAAAGTACCTCTAGTAAGGAAGCAAGAAGCTTCTCCTTTATAGCCTTTAGGGTTATATTAATTTACAAAATAGATATAATTTCCTATAGGCTTATAGCGTAAAGCTAAATGTGTTCCTTCTATCTCTTTGCTTACTATACTATCCTAGTAAAGGTTAAACCTAAGATAAATATTATAGGTTAATTAACCTTTCTATTAACTATAGCCTAGATACGCAAACTATTTGCTAATTCCACGTATACTTATTAGTGTGTTATATCTAAGGTGATTTTATTCTGTTTTATCTATAGTATACTAAGGATAAGTTACCTTGTTAGTCCTAGGATCATATATGCTATAATTAGCGTTTCCTATCTATCTAAATCTAACTAAAAATAAATAATATATAATATATATAATTATTTCTTATAGCTCTCTTTTCCCCCTTATTTTACACTAATAGCTATGTAAACTAACCTCTTAGTTAGAAGAGGGAGGTATTCTAATTAAAGCTTTTAGACTAAGCATTTACTTATAGTAATATAGTAGTTATAGCCTATATTAACTTAAGTATCTATAAAGGTAGTCTTATTAATTAAAGTAAGAACTAAGAAGGGGAATAAATCTATATTATTCTAGATCTCTTTATAGTCCTTATTAGTAATAACTATATGCTATAAAGCCTCTCTATACCTTCTTCCCCTATTCCTTATTAAATAACTTAATAATAGGGTTACTCTTTTCCTAACTATACTACAGACTTAATATCTAAGTCTATAGAAGTTATATTCTCTATATTATAAATATTAATAGAAGACTTCTTCTATAGCTAGATAGTAGGGCGTAAAGAGCATACTATAATAAAATGCTTAGAGAAGCCACATTATATATATTTTCCCTTATTATAGTGTATATTAAGCATATCTTAGGTAACCTATTTAGCCTATTTACTACCCCCTTTATTACCTAACCTTTAGTGTCCTATAGACTTTCTAAAGCCTTATTAGGTCCTTATTATAGCTATAGATTAAATATCTATTATTAGCATGTCCTTATTATATACCTTAGTCTTATTTAGGTTAGGCGCCTAATTACTATATCTTTATATTTAGTGTCTTTCCTCTAATTAGTAAGACTTAATATCTAGTATAATACTTTAATAGTAAGCTATTATAGAAATATAATTAGCCTAGGGTATATCCTAACCTATACTATAGTCTCTTATTTATTTATTAAGCGCTATATATAGCTTAGATAACTTTACTAAGTCTAACTAATTAAGCCCCCTAGCTAGAGCTAATTTCTATTTAAAATAAATATAGAAGTTACTAAATTACTTATTTTATTATTATATTAACTAATTAAGTTCTATAATAGCTAATTCCTATTAATAAGGGTTATTAAATATCTCCCTAAGGTATTTAAGAAGCTACTCTAGGTAATAGTTAAGTAAATAGCCTTTTTTAAAGAAAGGTATAACCTATACCTATACCTTAGGAGATAGGTTCTAGTAAATAAAACACTACTAGTCTTATTTATTACTAATAAAATCCTTATCTATAAGTAACTTATAGGCTATTAGGCCTTTCTAAGCTATAAATAAAACCCTATTACTATTAAAGGGGGGCCTAGTAGGAAGGGGTTTTTACTTAGGCTAAATTAGTATAGGTGCTATATTATACTTATTAGTTAAGTACTTAATCTGCCTTACTTACTATTTAAGTAAGTATTATAATATTACTAACTTATTAGTATTTATCCTATCCTATAGCAATAGTATATTTGCTAGTTAATATGTTTTTATAGTAAAGAATAATATATATTAAGAACTAGCCTTATAGCTTCTACTTATAAGCGTTTAAAGTAAAAATATTATTCTTATAGAAGAAGAAAGAAACTACACTAGTGGTTACACAGCGCCTGGATTTATAGCAACTTATGCGTAGCCTATACGTGGTCCGCGTGCAGCCCTAACCTAGCCACACACAGTCCGCGTACTTTCCGGAGCTAGACTTGACCCAAGCTTATAGCTCGAGTCCATAACATAATATAAGATTATTATCCTTAGTATAAATAGATTATAAAGTTAATAGAATAAAAGTATTATAGCTTATAGGACTATTAGTAAGTGTTTTTATAGGCTAAAAGCTATTTAAGCACTTAATATAATAAGGTAAAGTATATGCTTAAAATAAGTAATATAAATACTAAGCTACTTAAAAAGAAGTTTAGTATAATTAGAAGAAAGGTTATAACCTAGCTACTCTTAGTTACTAATAGTGTTACCTATAAGACTTAGTGTAAGGTGTTTTCTAAGGACTTACTAGCTAGGGGTACTATGTTAGAAGCAGGTAATAATATAGGCTTTATAGTAGTAGTATAATATCTTAATAATCTAATAGATAAAGATAATAATTAATAAGGGAATACTAAAATAGTTAAGGATAATAGCATTAAATAGCTTAAGACTATTAATCTAACTAAGGGGGATAATCCCTTTACCTTAGTATAACTAATGTAATTTACTATTACGCTTATACTAGACTAAATTAGCTAGCTTATAACTCTAAGCTTATGAGGGTTAACCCTAAGCTCTAGAGGGGGATTATTACTTTCTAGTAAATCTACCCTAAGTAGTATACTAGTTTAGAGGATTTAGAAAAAGAATATAAATTAATTAATAGTAGAAGTGGTTTCTATAGCACTTAAATTAGCATTTTCTTAAGTTTAGAAGTAAGAGTACTCTTATATATATACTATAGTTACCTAGTAAAGTAACCTATTAGATAGTAAGTTTAAAAAGGTATTAGAAAACTATAAGTCTTTTTATAAAAGCTATAGTATTACTTAGATATTAAAAGTAATAAGCTAGGTAAAGGAAAATCTAAAGAATATAGTGCTTTAGAATAAGCTTAGAAGTAAGGATAAAGTAGCTTTTATAACTATAGACTTTAGCTATTATTTATAAAGGTAAAGAAAAAGGTTATAAAGTTAAAGGGAGAGGTTAGAAAAGTAAGGTTATAAGGGTAAAAAAGGAAGAGATTAAATAGTTATAGTAAAATTAGCTTAGGCGTAAGAATTACTAGTATTTCTACCTATATAAAATTTACGCTGCTTATGGTTTTATCTCCCTAACCTTATAGCTACCTACCTAATAACCTTATAGCTACTTACCTAATAACCTTATAGCTACTTACCTAATAACCTTATAATTACTTACTAAATAATTCCTCCCTTATTAAAGACTTCTATCCTTAGGGATCTTAATGCCTCTCTCTTACTAGTATTACTAATAACTATAAAAGCCTCTTTTTATAATAATACTTTACTACACTACTAGACTTTCTCTTATATTAAAGCTATTTACTAGCTTATAAGCCTCTTTAATAAGCTAGAGTTTATTCTTATTTAAAGCCTCTAAGTTAAGCTTCCCTTACTCTTCTAGTGTAATACTACCTAATTTAATAAAGTTAAATAAGCCTATTATAGTATAAATAATCTTAATCTAATCTATAAAGTTATACTTAGTAATATTATAGTAAATTATCTTAAACTTTTACTTATAATACCTAAAGAGTTTCTTAACTACTACTTAAAGAATAGTATACTAGAGATTATAAAGTTTAGCCCTTATTCTTAGCCCTTCTTTATTATTAGGATTCTTATTTAAATAATAGTAAATACCTATAAAGGGTATAAGTAACCTAGCTTATATATAAAATTCTATATTTATAAGGTAAAAACGCTTTCTATATATTTAAAATAACCTAGTAAGAGTGGTTTAAAGTAGTAGTCTATTATAAATTAATCCCTTAGCGCTTACTAATATATATATAAAGATATTATTATTAAAATTTATAGCTACTAGTATATTCTAAGAGATATTACTCTTTTAAGAGAAGAATTACTACTACTTAGCTACTAGGATAAATATAAGTATATATATGCTATTAATAGTACTTATTACACTATAGAACGCATATTTACTTAGATCTAATATAATATATATAGAAATATAATCTAGCTTTAGTTAATAAATAAAGGTAGTATATAAATACCTTATTAGATTAATAAGCCTATAGAATATTCTTAATACTAATAACTAGCCTATTTTAAAGTAAAAAGCTATATTTTACTATAGCTTATTAAATACTATAATCTATAGGAAGATTATTACTATTTACTTAATTAACTAGTATTTAGTAAGCTTAATATTTGTTGGTACTGTTAAGGCTGTTGCAACGTTATGCACTAGTGCACAAAGGGTCTGATTCGAAGGTATAGTAATAGTTAATTATTTAAGCTATCTAGAGGGCTACGTAGCTAAAGGAAAAGGGATCGCGAGTCACATACGTGCCTTGCGTATAGGTGTAGCTAATTATAAGGCAGCATTACCGCATATACTTCACTTCCCCTAGTGGTTAACCTAGCGTTAACCTAGATATTATAACACTAGTAACTTCTCTTTTTAGAAAGGAAAATAAGGTAAAGTGAATATAATTATTAAATAAGGAAAGAAGTAGGTCTAAACTATACATAACCTACTTATAGGCCTATTAAAGGAAAAGTAAGCCTAGATATTAAATCCAAGGCTTATATTAGTTATTAACATAAGGGATTAGAAGGAGAGGTTAATTTATGGATTAGAAAGAGGTCTGGCTTAAGAGCTCTAAAGGGCTTAAAAAACGCAATAAAAACAAAAATAAACACAAGTGAATCTAATTAGCGAATACAAGCCTCTTATTAGCCTAGGTAATAGTTAACCTAGACTTTTTGTTTAGTTTATCTAGTCTCTAGCCTCTTTACCTAGCCTTTAACACAAATTATAGCTTTATTTATGTTAATAAAGGTCTTAAGGCTATTATTTAGAGATTCCTTTGTTATCGCGTTAGCAATATTATTATTACTATTAATCTAGCGAATTTTATAGATCTCGCGGCGTTTGTATAACTATTAAAGGGCTATAATGTTAATTATAAGGCGTTTCTCTTTTGTAAAGCCTAGCTTTACAAGGCATTTGTATAATAAAAAAGAGTCTATATAGATAATTATTAGGATATAATTAATCTTTAGTTAGTCCGTGATTATATATAAAGTTATAGCAATTGTATAGGCCACATTAGCACCTTATACTATTACATATAATTTAGAAGCAAGGGCGCTATAGGTTACACACTTGCTCTTTATTAAGCTATACGTAATAATGTTACCTTTTAAGGTAAATGTGTTATCTTTTGCCTCTTTATTACTAATAATAATTACATATCCTATCTAGGAACTTAGATCTTTATTATTAGCAAGAGATCTATCTATAAACACAAATAACTTCGCGCTCTTAAGGTCTAGAGGGATGTAACGTAGACCTTATTCTTAATGTTAGATTTGCTAATTAAGGCGTTTGTTTAATTAAGTTATATTATTAGTAGTTAGTTCTTAGTGTTACGTAGTAATTAATAGGTTATAGAGGGCTTTAGGTTAACAAACAGTTGCAATGTAACTCCCTTGTGCTTGTTGTTTAACGTAATCTTATTTTATAGTTAGTGACTTTAGGTTAATTTGCTTAATCTTCTTACTTTAACCTTTCTAATGTAGTTCTATTAAATTATTAGCGTTTTATATAAGGATATAACCGTTAAAGATAAGGGGATTTTTAGCTAATAGCTTCTGCTTTAGTTTCGCTAAGAAATTCGCCTTCTTAAGTTCTCTCTCTTTAAGATTATAGAAATCCTAGTTACTAAGGCCTAGCGTATTATCTATCTGTATTCTAACTACTCTAAAGAGGTTATTATCTTTTAAAGCGGTGATTAATAAGCATAGGTTATAGGTTAAGGTTATTATATTAAGATAGTCTTTATAATAATAGAAGTAGGTTGCAAACCAGTGAGTTCCTACTTCTATAATTCCATACAAAGGCTTAATAACTTCTATTATAGTTCCTTTAGGAAATAAATATGCTATCTATTTAGGCAACATAGCAATAATTAATCTTACAAGCTATGTTTTTTAATTACACGTACGCCTATATAATATCTTGAATCCATAGGATAATGCCTTTAGATCTAAGCGATAGTGCTATTATAATAATTAATTATTAACTTAACCGTTAGATTATTAGGGATTAGGTTAGAATAAATTCCTTCCCTTTATTATTTGTCCCTTAGATTATAAGTTATGACTTTTTATATAACGTAGCTATTCCTTTGCCCTTTACTTCTCTCACTATATAAGATTTAAAGAGTCTCTTATTACTATGTTTAGCAGGGTTAAACATCATAAATCTAAACATATCTTAGGCTTATAAAGCATTAATCTCAGCTTAATCTGATAACTTAAAGGGCTTACCTAGGGTTATAATCTTCCCTTCCTAGCGTAACTAAAGGGCTAGATCCTAATTAGCTTCTTCCTTTGCTATAAGAAACATTTCGCTTAACTCACTATTAGCTATAATTTCCTCTATTAATGCTTCTTCTTAGTCTTTATTTACTAGGTAATTAGTTATAGTAAATAGAGTATTAATTCCTTTAAGGTTAAATTAAACTATAAGCTTCTTTTGTAGTTTACTGCGCTTTCTTCTAACTTATAGGGCTTCTTTGCTTAAAGCTTCTAGGGTAGTTTCCTTAATAGTAAGCTTATTATCTTCTATAGCCTAGTTATTATCTTTAGGCGCTAATTCTAGGGTTTCTTTAGCTTAGTATAGATTATAATAATATGGTTTTATAACTATTAACTAGAATCTAGTTAGTCCTTAGGGTAATTAAAGGGTATAGGTCTCTCTATTAGTAGCGAGAAGCTTATAAGGGCTATACTATTTATCTTTCTCTCTCTAAACGCATATATCTAACTATAGCGGAAGTTAGTGTATTAGCAAAGTATCTAGGCTATTCTAGGTTTATAGAGCATTATAAACTTACTGTTTTGCTAGAAGTTATTAGACTTTATTAGTAGCTTTATAGATTACTTTAGCTTATTAAATAACAGATACACTTAGCGGTGACTTATTAGTTATCCTTAGGTATGCACTAAAAACAAGAAGGGTTAGTATAAGGCCGTTTAGCCCTACTATATTATTTATAGCTTTTATAGCTATCTAAATTCGCTATTTAGGCATGAGGTCTTAACCTATAGAGTCTATAATAATTATATAGGCTTACCTTAATAGTCTATAATAGTGTTTAACCTTTCTAATGCTATTATAAGCTTTAACTAGAACTTTATTAATCTTAATTAATAGTAGTTATATATAATGCTTAAATTCTAATAATGTAAAGTTCTTTCTAGTATCGTGGATAATCTAATCTAGAGGGCCTAGATAGGTATTAATCTAGCATTCACATAGAGCGTTCTAAATATTATAAGCTTTCTGCTTATTTAGATTAAGGAATTAGGCTACTTAAAATAAAGTTATAGAATTAATAACGTAAAGAACTAGTTAGCTATTAATCTAAACAATATTAATAATAATCTTGTAGTTAAATTCGTGATTATCTTTAACTATAAACTTAAATCTACCTAGAGCCTTTCTGTTTATTTAGTAATAGTAGTAAATTTTAGTTAATTATTTAATGGCTTTGGTCTTAATGTTATAACCGGCTTATTCTAGTATCTTTGTAAGCTATTAAACTAATAGATATCTAAATTAATTAATGATATAATTAACGAATTTCTGTCTCTAATATGTAGAAGGCTACCGTTTCTTTGGCTTCTAGAGTCCACTAAAGGTATCCCTATTTCCTAATAACAGGAACGATCTTGTTGCCTTAGATTAATATATTTACAAGGTTATTAACTGTTAAAAATAAGACCTATTTTTAGCCCTTTTCTAGTCAAAGGACCTTTTTATTACTAGCTTGCATTGCAAGCCTGACAGCTGCACTGCAGCTGTCAACGGTCGCGAAGGTGGCTGTTAATAGCTACGTCGCAGCTGTCAATAGCTGCGACCGACCGTGTGGATGACTAATCCAAATCAATTGTGGATTATTCAATTGCGTTGTGGCTACAAGCGTAGCCACAACTACGCCACTAGTAATTAGGTAAGCTAGGGTGACGTAAGCAGGTTACCCTACACATAGGTTACCCTATAGCTATCTTTGACAGCGATTTTCTCTTTAACTAGAGGTTGTACAAAAGTTTCACATATAGCAAATTAAAGCTAGAAGATAGGGCTTTTATTTTATGCAGGAATATTTTTTGGACCAAAAGTTAGTGCATGTGGGTTGCTAGTTTGTATAGTGGTAAGTTGATTTTTTAGATTTTACATACAAATGAATTTTGCGGAAAATCAAAAATAGCCCTTAAGACCCTTTTAGCAGCCCGGATCCACCGATATAGTCGGTGGGTATATGAGAGGAAGAAGATCTTTTTAATCTAGCTAGATAGCTAGGCCTCTCAATCCAACAGCCGCATTGCCCGTACAACGTCACTAAAATCAATTCTATTGGTATATAAGATATCGTAAAAGTCATCTAGATTGAATTTTATTAGTTGATAACTGCCACAACCTTCCGTTGCGTTGCGTTGAATATTCAACGTGGTGGTTCTATTAGTCCCCGACCGTAGAGCTACACCTGTACAGCTGTTGCCAGCCGGCAACTAGCTCCCTACATTTCAATATTAACCTTAATGCGTAATCTATCTATATTATCTAAAGAGAATAGGAAGGGCATATATATATTAACCATATAGAAAGAAATGTTACCTAGCTCTATTAGTACATTAACTACTCCTTATATAGTTGCTTTACTAGCACTAAATTTAATTATCTTCTCTAGAGTTATTTTAATCTTTAGTAATAGCATTAATCTTAGTAGAGCTTGCACTTATCTAATTCTAGCTGTTAATATGCCTAAAGCTCCTATATTAGGTATAATTCCTTAGAAGACTTCTTTAGAGTAACATTCCTTTAAAACGTAAGAGGTCTTTACTTTATTAAAGGGATTGTGTTTAAGGTAAGTATGTTTAAATGCTTAATCTCTTAAGGTTATAATAATATTACTATTATCTAGTTATAATCCTAATGTAAAGAATTATGTAATACTTAGTTAGTTAAACTTTAACGTAAAGGTCTCTTTAGCGTTATTATCCTTATCTTTATTATTATTAGATTTAATAAAAGCTTTAGCTAATTCCTATGCTCCTTTAGCGAGGTTATTTATTTCCTTAGGTCCTTAGCCTTCGTAGGCTATAAGGAATACTTAGAACTTTCTCTCTATAGGCGGTGATTAGTGCCTCTTATTCTTCTACTAGCGTTCTTTTGCCTCTTTACAGTCTTTCTCTAAATAATTCATTAACTAATAACCATTCTTATTATAGATATAGCATTTGCTATAGCTATAGCCTTAGTTATTGTTGAATTCAAAAGAGTGGACCGATCCATCTGCACCTAGGATTACAAAGCCTTATGTATTTTTAACACCCCCCCTGGAATTGCACATCCAGGTGCCCTATAGAGGTCTTAGGCTTATACTAACAATTGAATTTTTTTAGTTATT
>JFGW01000172.1:0-64735 GCA_000729825.1 Epichloe sp. AL9924 | reverse complement strand
ATAGACCTAGAAATATAATCTTACTATAGAATACCCTATAGATAATAAAATAAGAATATAAGTATCTTTATAATAAGATAACTAGTAGCTAGCTATATAAGCACTATTTAATATAAGTATATAGTTTTTAATAATTTATTCTAAATTATTATTAAAAAAAGAATTAGAAAAGTATAATATAATTAAACTAAATACTAGAGAGTATAGGCTAAAAAGTGATTTCATATTAAGGAATTTTATAAGGATTAATAAAAGTAAAAAATAGTATAGGATTTATAAAGTTTTACTAAGTTAGTTACTATATTACTAATATAAAAGAAGGGATAATACTAGGTATAAACTAGATTAAAGAATACTTACTTATAATTATATATTAGAAGTAAGGATTTTAAAGGTATTTAGTAACTAAAGAGTATCTTTTCTTTACTTATAGAAAGTAGTAAATATATAGGGAGAAAAAACTAGTAGTAATTATATTATTATTTAGAGTAATAAAGATTAAGCTAAGAGTTTTAAAAAAGAGAGATAAAGGTTAATTAAGGAACTTAGTAATAATAAAAGAATAAATAAATAATAAAGACACTATAATAATACTAGAATATACTTACTTATAGTAAAAAAAGTAAGATATTATAATTATACTAATTTTAGGAAGTATAAGTAATAAAGAAGCTATATTAAATTAGGATAAGAGTGTCAGGAGCGCAGAGGTCGGAGACAGGACGTTTATGATAGTGGATCTTCGGAGAACCTTCGGGCCGCTCTGATGACAAAGAGGCTAGCTTCTGCGCTCCTGACAGTCTCCTAATATACTAAGACTAGGTAGTTATTCCCTAGGAGCCTATCTTATAATAGGAGCTTTTATAGCTACACTATAATAATCCGCTAGCAAATTACTTTAGGACTAAGCATACTCTTAAGCTATTAAAGTATTACTTCTAGTAGCTAGCTATAAGTAAGTCTATTTTAGACTATATTATAAGCTATAGGGTTTGCTAATAAGTAGTAGCTAGATAGCATTGCCTATATAGAAGCCTTAAATTGCTACTAATACTAAGGTAACTATAGGTAAAGATCTTAATAGACTTTGTTATAGGATTACCTATTATATAAGCTAGCGAGCAAGAAACTAACGTAATCCTAGTAATTATAGACTAATTTACTAAGTACTTTGTCTTCCTACCTATAACTACTACTATTAATATAGCTAAATTAGCAGAGCTTTTCTATAGGGAGATTAAACTATAATTTAGGGCACTAAAGGGCATTATATCTAATAGGGGATTAGTCTTTATAAGCTAATTCTAGTTAGACTTATATTACCTATTATACGTAAAGTAAAGGCTTTTTATAGCGTTTTACCTCTAAACTAATAGGCAAATAGAGAGAATAAACTAAGTGCTTAAGTATTACCTTTAATACTTTATTATGGAGAACTAGTAAATATAGCTAAAGCTACTTCTAGTAGCCTAATTTATATATAATAATATAGTTATTAGGACTATAGGTTACTCTCTAAACTACTCCCTTATAGGATATTTACCTAAGTTTTACCTAGCTCTTAGGGATAAGATTAAGGAAGGGAAGGTACTAGAAGCCTATATATATATTATAAAGTTATATAAAGTTAAGGAGTAACTAAAGGAAAACTAGGTAAAAGCCACTAAAACCTAGGTAAAGTACTATAATAAGCGCCACTAGCTATTAACCTTAAAAAGAGGTAACCTTATAGTACTATTAGCAAAGAATATTAGACTTAAGAATATAAAATAGAAGCTAACCCCTAGATTTATTAGACTGTTTTAAGTACTTAATGTTATAGGAAAATAAGTGTTAAGAACTAGCCTTATGGCTTCTGCTTATAAGCGTTCAAAGTGAGAATATTATTCTTATAGAAGAAGAGAGGAACTACACTAGTGGTTATATAGCGCCTAGATTTATAGTAACTTATACGTGGCCTATGCGTGGTCCGCGTGTAGCCCTAACCTAGCTATATATAGTTTATATACTTTCTAGAGCTAGACTTAACCTAAGCTATATATAGTCTATATACTTTCTAGAGCTAGACTTAACCTAAGCTTATAGCTTAAGTCTATAATATACCCCCTTACTTATCTCTCCCTTCTCCCTTTTAGTTAAAAATAAGTAAGTAATAAGATTATAGTCCCCTTATATATAGGAACTAACTTTAGTATAGGTAAAGACTATATCCTATTAAGTAAGATACTATTTAGTATAGGTAAAGATTATATTCTATTAAGTAATATGCGCTATAAGGCTATAGGTTCTCTATATAGGCTATAAAAATTTTTAGTATAGGTTTACCTTACTCTAACCTTCTCTATTACATAGGTAAATTTACTTTACTTTAACCTTACCTCTAAAAATACTAGCCTACCCTATTTTTATACCTATTACTAGCTATCTCTATACCTTACTTACTCCCTTACCTTTATAGCTATTTTATAATTTTACCTTTACCTATAAAATCCTAACTTTACCTTAAGTAATGCCCTTATTACTAACTAGCTAATATATAATTATATAATATATCTTCCCTATCTATCCCTAGCCTACCTTTTAAATATAAATAATATATACTCTAACTAAAGCTAGACCCTATACCTTTAGAAATATAAATATTCCTATTACCCCCTAAGAAACTTATATCCCTTATTTTTATTATTATTATAATACCTTCCCTTTATATCTTTCTTATCTCCTTTTATTAATCCTAATACCCCTAATAAACCTCCCTTTTATATCCTATTCACACCTAATTATAACTAATGTTATTATAGTTACTAGCTAAGCTACTACTAGCGCGCCCCCCCCCTTCTTCTAGCCTAGGTAAAGGCATATACCTAGGTAAATATATCCTTAAAGGTAACTCTAATAATAAGGCACTTTCTAATAGTAAAGAGTATAAGTTTCCCTATAGCTTATATATAAATAACCTCTATACTAAAGGAAAGTATACTTATACCCTAGGGCTAAACTAGGCCTATAGCTTATATAGCATTACCTATTACTTATATATCTAGGAGATATACCTATATAGCGCTAACCTAAAACTCTATTATACTTTTAAATATCTTAAAACCCTCTTAGCTACTAATAAGGCTATTAAAACCCTAGCTATAAAGCAAACTATATCTATTAAGGAATAATATATTATTTTAATAAAAATTCTTATCTATTACTATAAGTATTTTAATAGTATACTTACTATAGCCTATATTAATCCTACTAAGGCTAAACCTCTAGTATTTTTCCCTATAAGTGCTACTTATACCTAGGGTACCTTTAAGGTATAATAACTTATGCTTACCTAGTATATACTTACTTACTAAGGCTATAATAACCTAGTAGCTAAATTCTTTTATAGAATAAGGACTATAAATAATAACTTAACCTAGTCTCTTTCTATATAAAAGGTAGGTAATACCTAGGTGTAGTAAATATTATCTAAGACTTATACCCTAGCTAAAACCATAGTAAAGTTAGCCTATACCCTTACTAAGAAATGCTATTAGCATAAAAACACTTATAATAACCCCCTCTCTTTTTAATTACTTTTTACTATAGTGGAAATTTAGCGCTAAAGCATATATATACTAGAGTAAAACTAGGTGTCTTGATATTTTTTATAGCTAAATTAAAATATACCCTTTTAGGACTATTATTTATCTATATATTGCCCTATTATAATTTAAATTAGTTAAGTGCCTTTATATCTTATATGCTTTTTAATAGTTCCTAAGTTAGCTAAATATACCCTTTTTACTTAACTAAGATATTCTAGTTTAATCCTTAACCTAGCGTGTTTTTAGCTATAAGAATTTCCTTTACCTAATACTCTAAGAGATTATTATTAGTGTCTATTATAATAAGTTCTAGTAGTAGCTATTTATTAGCTAGTTTCTAGTTTAGTAAGGGGTTATTTACTATATACTACACTAGATTAATATAAAAGATAGGATATAGTCCCCTTAGAATATTTAGTTTAATAGTTAAAGGTATAGGGACCTTAAGTACCTTATACTTAGCTTTAACCTAGTCTAACTTCTTATAAGGTTAGTTTATTTTAATATTATATAAACTAAGCTATATATAGTCCTTAACCTAAAACTACTTTACTAGCCTATAGCTACTATTTATCTCCTCCTATTACTACTACTAAATAAAAGCTATTATAGCCTATATTAAATCTATACTATCCTTTAGGTATTATAAGAAGGCCTAAGCCCTTTCCTTTGCTAATATTATAAATAGTCCTATAGTAAATAACTCCTAAATCGTAGGTATATTAAACCTATATAAGGCTATGTTTGCGCTTACTTTAGTTACTAATAAGTCCCTATTATTTAATGCTAGTTAATAGGCTAGTAAATAGTCTAGCTATTTAAACTAGGAGAAAGATAGTATTACTTATAAAACCGCTTATACCTCCTAGTTAGCCCTCTTTATACTACTATTTATTTATAAGTAATATAATATAGAAAGTAATTATTATATACTAACTCCCTTATAGAGTTTAGTCTAGAAATTACTAAGCTAATCTAACCTATAGTCTATAATAATTTATATAGGGAACCTATAGAAGCGCTACTAGTAATACTTAAATTATTTTATATATACCTTAGCTACTATTAATATTATTACCTCTAACTAAACGTACTTAGATAGCTAATCTATAATAACTATTAGGAACTATAACTACTCTTAACCCTAGGCTAGAAGGTTAGTTATAAAGTTAATAGATATTTATAACTAGTACCTATCTAGTAGTAGGATTAGTTTTAATAAGCCTTATTATAGTTACTAGCTCTTCCTCCCTTTATAATAGTAGTAGTTCTATATAAAATAAGCTATATCCTATAATATACTATCCTAATAGAAGTCCCTTTAAAGTGCCTTAAAAGTTATATTCTACCCTAGGTAACCTAATAAGGGTAAGTTATAAACTTATTATATTAATGTTATAGTTAGTGGTTCCTATTTAGGAACCTATATTTACCCTTAGAATTAAAGCGCCCCTTTTACGCTAATCTAATAGTCTATAATCTACTCTCTTATATTAGTGGTATCTAGGAACTTCCTAGCCCTTATTACTACTATATTAACCTATAACTTATAAGCTTTATTCTAGGTTATAGACTAGTCCTATAGGGATTAGAGGTATTTATCTATAAATAATAACTCGCTAGTGGGAAGACTCCTTAATAAGGCTAAACTAGTATCTATAATAACCCCCTTTATTACTATAATAGGCTTAAGGTATATATATAGTTATCCCCTCTTAAAGCTAAATTTTATAGGGCTTATTATAGATTAAATAATTAAGGGGTTTACTCTATCTATTTCTATCCTATCTAGATAATATTATAATAGCGTGTCTAGTTATTCCGCTTATATGCCTAGCCTATATTATAAGTAAAAGTTAAAGAGTGCTAGAGTCTTTGCCTATTATACCTATTATTCTAATATCTCCCTTAGTGCTATAAAGTACTTAAGGTTTTTATAGTCTATTAATATTATAAATAGTTTACTTACACTCTAAAGCTTTACTAACTATACCTTAAGGCAAGAAATAATTACTAGTAACTCCTTATTATAAATAGTGTAATTCTATTAAGTAGCCTATAATTAAGCTAAATAGTAGGCTACTAGGTATAAGATACTATTATTACTAAACTAAGAGAGATAACCCCCTAATACTATACTAGAATAATTTGCCTTTACTAATATATCTTTCTTAGGATCCTATTAAGTTAGGATTAGGTATAATATAAAGGCTACCTTTAATACCTTAAAAGCCTTATTACACTCCTTTATCTAGTAAAATAGGGCTCCTTTCTTTATTAAGTTAATTAGAGGGCTTACTAAGTCTAAGAACTTTAGTATAAAATTATAGTAAAAGTTAGTAAACCTAAGAAACCTATAAACTCTGTAAACCCTTATTAATACCTTCTAATCCTAAATTACTATAATCTTCTCCTTATCTAGGTAAATTACTTTCCTTACCTAAATAATAAACCTAAGGTATTTAACCTCCTTAGTTATAAATATATATTTCTTAATATCTAGGTTTAGACTAGCTTACTATAGTCTAAATAGCACGCTATAAACCTTCTATATATAGTCCTTTTATAATTTACTTAAGTAAACTAGGATATTATTAAAATATATAGTAATATAATTACTAAGGATACTACTTAAGGCATTATTAATATACCTTTAAAAGGTTATAAGTGCGCTTACTAACCTAAAGGGGTATACTAATTACTTAAATAAACTAAACCTTATGCAAAATGCTATCTAGTGTTTTTTGCCTTTAGTAATATATATATAGTAAAATACTAATTATATATCTAGCTTTATAAACCACCTTACCTCTAATAATAAATATAGTGTTTTCTTTACTAATAGTAAGGGGTAATAGTCTTATTCTATAATCTTATTTAAGGTGCAATAGTCTATATAAAACTGTTGAAATGTAGGGAGCTAGTTGCCGGCTAGCAACAGCTGTACAGGTGTAGCTCTACGGTCAGGGACTAATAGAACCACCACGTTAAATATTTAACGTAACGCAACGGAAGGTTGTGGTAGTTATTAACTAATAGAATTCAATCTAGATGACTTTTACGATATCTTATATACTAATAGAATTGATTTTAGTGACGTTATATAGGCAATGCAGCTATTAGATTAAAAGGCCTAGCTATCTAGCTAGATTAAAAAGATCTTCTTCCTCTTATATACCCACTAACCGTATTAGTGAATCTAGGCCGCTAGAGAGGTCTTAAGAGCTACTTTTAATTTTCCGTAAAATTCATTTGTATATAAAATCTAAAAAATTAACTTACTACTATATAAACTAGTAACCTATATGCACTAGTAACCTATATGCACTAACTTTTAGTCTAAAAAATATTCCTATATAAAAAAAAAGCCTTATCTTCTAGCTTTAATTTGCTATATATAAAACTTTTATATAACCTCTAGTTAAAGAGAAAATCGCTGTTAAAGATAGCTATAGGGTAACCTATATATAAGGTAACTTACTTACGTTACCTTAGCTTACCTAATTACTAGTGGCGTGGTTGTGGCTACGCTTGCAGCTATAACGTAATTAAATAATTTACAATTAATTAGAATTAGTTATTCACATAGTTAGTTATAACTATTAATAGCTATAACGTAGCTATTAATAGCCACCTTCGCGACCGTTAATAGCTGCAGTGTAGCTATTAGGCTTGTAATGCAAGCTAGTAGTGAAAAGGTCCTTTAACTAGAAAGGGCTAAAAATAGGTCTTATTTTTAACACCCCCTCTACAAAAGAATTACATATAAGCTAATTAAAAGCGTACAAAGTACTATAGGGTAAATAAGAACTTTTAGATAAAAACAAATAAAAGGGAAAAACAGGAAAAGATAAAAGACCCCCTTTTTAAATTCCTAGCTATTGTTAAATATAGCTCCCTTTTTAGCGTTGTTTTTAGTTCCCTATTAAAGGGATTTAGTTGTTGGTTTTTAGTGATTATTAAGCCCTAAAAGCTTAATAAAAGCCTGATGAAGAGGTCTAAATAGAGGCTTTATTAGACCATCTGCAGGCATTAACTTTATATCTAGATATTCGATCTTAGCTAAACCCTCTAAAACCTATTACCTAATATAGTTAAACTTTAGTAAGGTATGCTTTGTACGGCTATGCAAGGCAGGGTTATAGGCAGTGGTTATAGCGCCTTAATTATCGCAATATATCTAGATAGGGGGAGAAATAGGGGTTTTTAGCTCCTTAAATAAGCCCTAAAGCCACTGTAGCTCCTAGAAGGTCTCATAGATAGCGTTAGCTTTAGCTTCTAATGTTAATAGAGCTATTATACTAGCTTTCTTTAACTTCTAGCTAATAGGTCCGCTAGCTAGCTTAAATAAATAAGCATAGGTTAATTTAGAGGTCTTTTTATCCCCTGTAAAATCACTATTATAATAACCTATTAGGCTTTTACTAGCTTTACCTTTAGGGTCTCCCCTATAGATTATAGCAAGGAATTTAGTCCCTAATAGGTACCTAAGCAGATTTTTAGCTGCTTTTAGGTGCTCTATATAGGGCCTAGCTAGTGCTATAGATAGCTACTGAAGTGTAAAGGCCACGTCCGGCCTTATAAGCAACATTAGGTACATTATAGTCCCTATAATGCACTAATAAAGCTTAATTTCGCTAGCTATTAATAGCTTAGTGGTCTACGTAGCTAAAACGCCTAGCTAAAGAGGTATGCTAATAGGCTTACTATCTAGCATATTAAATTAACTTAAAGCCTCTAAGATATACTAAGATTAGTGGATTTTTAGTATCCTATTAGGTCTATCTTATACAATTTAAACCCCTAAGAAGAATTTAGCAGGCCCCCTATCTTCTATTAGATAGACTTTATAAAGTTCCTTTTTAAGTCTTTAGATATAGGGTAAATCCGGTCTATTTAGAAGGCAGTTATCTATATATATAATAATAAAGGTTTTAGTGGAGGAATTATAGAATATAGCTAGGTTAGATATTAGAGGGTTAAATCCTAGGGACTTTAGCACTGCTATTAGTGCTTATTACCACTCCCTTAAGCTCTGTTTTAGGCTATATAAAGACTTCTATAATAGAATTACTTAATCTTTAGAGGGTTTATAGCTAAAACTTTTAGCTAATTTAGCTAACTTAGGATTTGCTTTAAGGAATTTAATAAATCCGTCTAGAATAACCATATATATCTATTATTAAAGCTTACTATTAAGGAAAGCTCCTATAAAATTAACCTATTTGATTTCCTAGTTATTCTAAGCCGCTAGGGCTAGTAAAATCCTCCAGCTAGGGGGAATGCTTATAGCTGCAAAGGTCTCTAGATAATCTAGACCTTTGATTTGCATAAATCCCTTAGTAATAAGTTAGGCCTTGTATTTTAAAGGATTATTTTCTTTATTCTTTTTAAGCTTATAAACAAGCCTATTCTTTAGTACTTTTCGGCCCTTAGGTACTTAGTCTTTCCCTATAAATTTAAAAGTACTAGCCTTTAGAAGCTATTTGTATTCCTTATACGTAGCTTCTATCTATTTATCCCTATTAGGGCTAGATATAACTTGCTTCTAGGTCTTAGGTTTGGGGCTATTAGGGTTCTTTTCCTTTAGCTTCTCCTATACCTTAAAGCAGATTTCTTTTATAAAATCTAGAGAAGAAGATATACTAATATTAACATCCATAGGGTCAATATTAGGGTCGAAGTCGGTAATTTAGTCGAAATTAGGGTTCGGAGTCAAAATCTGATTTCCTAGTTGAGATGTGGTAGGCGCCTTGTCTAGGGCCTCTAGAACCACTGGAATCGGACCTTTAGGGGGTTATATAGGACCTATAGGGTCCCCTATGTTGTCTATAGGGTAATCCTTTAAACCTTGATTTAGATCTTGATTTTCTAAATCATTTTCCCTCTCTAAAGGGTTATCCCCTATAGAAAGCCTAGGTAATCCTTTAGAGACAGGACCTATAGGTTCTATAATCTTAATAAAGCTAGTCTTTATAACTAGCCTTTTAGAGGGGATATACACTAGGTAGGTATTAGAACCTAGTGTAGCTAATAATCTTCTAAGGATAGTCCTAGCTACTAACTTCTAGGCTTTAGGTTATTTTTCTAGGGGGATTAGAATCTTATAGTGAGATCCTATAGCTCTAATACTGCTAATATTAGTTGTACAGGGCTAATTTAGCTCCCTAGCTAGCAGTTATTTAGGGCTTTTATCCTTTGTGGTATTAGCAGTTATATTAACTAGGTTAATAACTACAGGTAATATAAAACACTATAGATATAATGGTAATTTCGCCCACTAGATAGTAGCCCTTAATCGATCTAGAATAGTACGAATTAAACGCTCTGCTAATCTATTTTGCTTATGGATATAGGGACTAGAAGTCGTAAATTTAATCCCTTTAGAATTTAACTAGCTTTAATAACTAGAATTAATTTCTTAGCCCCTATTAAAGTGAAGGTGCCTAGGATATTAACCTAGTTGATTTTTAAGCCCTCTAAAGAAGCCCTTAATAGCCCTATAAACAGTTAGTCCTTCCTTATTAGGTAATAAGAAAACCCACTTATATCTAGTCTTTCGATCAACTAGAAATAAACAAATTAACTATTTATTGTATAGTACAGGGCTGATTTTTAGCGTATCCCCCTCTATTTAATCTAGAGCTCTAGGGGGGTTAGGGATAGCTAATTTCCTAGGTTTTCTAACTGCCTTAGATTAATTATAAGCTATATATTTAAAATCTTTATCCTTAATTTTAGAAAAATCAGGGATTCCTTTAGTTATAAGGCTTGTTTTCTTTAGCAAAGGAAGCCCTAGGTGCCCTAATCATACATACTATAGGCTAGCTAGTTCTAGTAACTATTAATATTAAAGATCCTTAGGGCCTGAATTAGGGTCTAGATTTAGGTCTAGATTAGGGCCCTCTCCGTTAGTTCTCTACTAGGCCCCTTAAGAACCACAGGCCTCTTAGGGAGGTATTAGGGACCTTTTTCTATTACTAAGGCCCTCTAACACCCCTAAATCTATTTCCTTAGATTTATAAGGGACCTAACCTAGGGCTATAGGCGTTAGAGAAGGGACTAAATCCCCTAAATCATCCCATACGATTTCTTCAATATCATTATTATTTTCATTGATTTTAGTGATTTCGTCTAAATCAGAAGCCTAATCCGGCCTTTTAGAGGGAATTTAAACCTCTATAGGGTAGCTAATCGGATAGCTATGACCCCTAAAGCTAGCATAGGTAAAAGGTTAGATATAATGAGATTCTTTGTTACAGGGCCCTTTATATAACCTAGGTATAGTTTGGTTTTTAACGTGAAAGAAAAAACCATGTTTTTCTATATCTAGGGTAGTAATACAAGACCTATCTTTAAGATAAAGGTGGTTTTTTATAAAGTAACCACTAGATATATAGTAAATAAGGCCACTAACTATATTAACATTAAGCTAAGGAAAATATAGAGGGTCCTTTAGCACTAAGGTCCTATATTTATTAGGTTTCTTTTAATATAAGACCTTAAAAACAGCACTACCGTGGCCCTTAGGATAAATAGGACTACCACTAGTTATAATAGGGTTAGATTCCCCCTTTTTATAAGGGGTATAATCCCTAAAGACCTCCCTAGAATTAACTATATATATAGTAAAACCTATATTATATAATAGGGCTTTTTTTATATATATTCTTTACGCTAGATAGCTAATTAAGTAGCTAGTCCTAGTACTCTAACCGCTTAGTTAAGAGGGAAAACCCTAAACTAGGAAGAAAAACCCCCTTATATCTGTAAATAGGCTAGCGCTAACCCTCTTTTAGGTCTACGCTACGTTAGGTATAGTTAACTATAGGTATTTAGTGCTAGCTTATACTAGCCTTATCCCGTAGAAAATAAGAGAAAGGAAAAATATATAGTAGTAAGCCTATCTAGCTCCCTTTAATGCTAATCTAACCTTATTCTAACCCTACTCCATGCCTCTTACTTTATTCTATAGTAAAGTAAATTCTAATCTATAATAATAATTCACTTTTTATTTGCTTTACTCCTAGCTTCTCTAGTGCCTTACTTTTTAGCTAACTCTAGCCTAGCACTAGTCTAGATACCTTATAAAGTCTAAGCACATGGTTTTATTTACTTATAGTAAGGGGTAGGTAGTTTAGGCCTAGTGCCTAGGCAATTCCACTTCTAAATTACTTACACACTATCTATATATTTATTTATCCTATGCTTTATTTTCTAGGCAATATTACAATTTATTCCCCCCCCTCTCCCTCTTAAGTATAAAAGAGAGCTCTTCCCCCTATAGGGTTCTAACCTTTTTCCCCTTCTTATATTAAACTTCCTATAGATTCTTATTCTCCCTACCCCTTCTTAGGGCTATTTAAGGCTCTTTTAGCCTAGTACTAGTTTAATTACTAATATTTTACACAGAAATTTATAATAAAATATTACTAAATACTATAAGTACTCTATTATTAGTGCTATTCTAGTTCTAATCTGCCTAGAAAATTATAACCTTAGAGAGGTATCTAAGGAAATCCCTTATAGTAAAATAATTAAAGTAAGCTAAGTCTAAAGATCTTAAAGTAAGTTATTTCTGCCTTTATTTCGCGCTTATTCTAGGTCTAATCTAGGGTAGCTAGGTAAAACTTAAGCGCTGTAGTATATGTCTTATAAGACATAATTAATTAATAATCTAGGGCACTAGTGCTATAATATTATTAGTAAGTTAGTTTATTTCTAGTCTAGGAGCAAGGCTAATCTATATATAAAGGGGTAATATCTAATGCCTGCTTTAACTATTAGATTTATAACTATAGATATTCTAAGGTAATATTAGCTTCTACGCCTGCTCTACGCTTACTCTAGTACTAATCTGCTTATAGCTAAATATTACTAGCTAGCAAGGGGAGCATTAGTAGTTAGTTAATACCTAGGCTAGCATAGTCACTAGGAGTAATATAAGTGGTTTTGCTCTAGTATAGTAGTAGTTCTATTCTAGGGCTAACTTTAATTATCTAGGCCCTAGAGAACTATATAGCTTAGGTTAAGAAACTCTATGCTAAAAACCACACTAAGAAGAAGCGGGGTACTATAGTAGCAAGCCTAGACCTAGCTAGGTCTAGGTCTACTAAGGAATAATATAATAAGGTTATCTTTTAGCTCTAGTAGCTTAATGCCTAGGTAGTGGAAATAAACTAGCTCCTAGCCACTAGCCTAGTGGCTAAGGGCAAGAGCAAGGTAATAGAGGGTGTAATCCTAGTTTCTAAGGAGGAATAAGGCTAATTCTAGGTTAGTAAGGGGGCGGCGGCGGGCTAGTGTGAAATAATACCTATAGTTTTTAACTTAAAATTAATCTAATAACTATTCTAAACCTATAGTCTTTCTGTCTTAGTGTGATTCTGCCTTATATCTAGCCTGCCTCTATAGCTACATTATCCTACCTAGTGTCTCTCTTTAGTTATCTATAGTGTCTGTTTATTAATTAGTTTAGTTACCTCTAGGGCAGCCTAGATCCTCCCCTAGTTTACGTTAGCTAAGGGCTAGGTCTTATACTAATATGTAATATTAGAGTCTTCTTATGCTAAGGAACTATTTAGCTATATATCTTGCCCTTAGGGGATTATCTAGGGCTAGCCTCGCTTCCTATGTGTCTCTAGGCTATTATGTTTAGGGGTGTCTATAGTTATAGTTAGCGTAGTTAATAATTACATAATACTAGTCTTTAACTACGTGGCCATAGCTATATAGGGGCAAAGCTACCCTAGGAACATGCCTTTAGAAGAGGAACTTATTAAGGCTAATCTTCCCTATATATAATTATATTATTATAGAGGAGATATACTTATTAAGTCTAGTGTGGAATTTCTAGATATCCTTTAGGTTATAGGTAAGTAAGCAGTCCTCTATTAGCTCTCTTCCGTGCCTATATTATCCTAGTTATCTATTAGAATACTAGTCTTCCTATTTTCTCTTTCACTCCTTATATAGTTATGTGTCTAGTTTATTATTAGCGGGGGGGGGTCTTTTTCTATGCTATAGTACTATTTACACTAAGTTAGCTATGGCCTATATCTTATTTACTATTTCACTAAGTATAATCCTTTTCTTAAACTTCTATTTTATCTTATTTAGGTAAAGGTCTAGGGGAGGGATATAAGTCTAAACTTCTAGTTAAGTAACTAGTATAGCCTTAAATGCTCTAGCTATAGTCTAGAGGTAAGTTAATTAGTCTACTATAAAGCTTCTAACTATTTCCCTTAGTTTTCCTCCTTTCTTAGTTAGGGTATAATAGGCACTTGCCTTATAGGCAAGAATAGGCTAGACTACCTATATATATATAAGCTAGGTATCTCTAAAGCTAATGCCCTATGCTAACGCCACTAATGTAAAGAGCGTAAGCTACTACTAGGTTAGCTTTCCCTTAAGGATATTCTTATAGGCACTCTAGTTAAGTTTCCTATTTACCTATACCCTAAGGAATTAGCATACCTCTATTAGCGCTATCTCCTCTATGCTAAGCTAGACCCTTACTTATAGGGGCCTATAGGCCTTACTAAAGTATATAAGTTTAGTTTTTACTAGGTTAAACTTTACTCCTACTTCCTTTACCTATTCCTTATAGATCTTTTATATAGCCTTAAGCCTTCTTTAGGTCTATGCTATATTCTTACTAAATACTATAATATTTATATTATTAGCAAATCTAATTACTACTATACCTAGGATAGCTTAGAGGCATATATAAAGTTTTACTAAGTAAAGGAGGAAGAGAATTAGTAAGAGAGAAGATCCTTATAGGGTGCTAGCCTTAATCTTAAAGGGTCTAGAGAGTTCTCTATTAAAGCTAAGCTAGCTTATTCTATCTGCTAGGAAGCTTTATATTATAGCTATTAGCTAATAAGGGATTCCTATTTAGATTAGTAAGTAAATTAGGTATAGGTAGCTAACTCTATTAAAGGCAAATAAAATATCTATCTAGGTAAGTAAGGCAATCCTACCTTTACTCTAAGCCTCTCTTACGCACTCTACTAGAACTCTAATTACAGTCTTTATTAACCTATTTATTTTATTTCCTATCTATAGTTCTAGGAGGAGTCCTTCTGCCTTAGTAAAGGCTATAAGTTACTTTATGATCGCTACTTCTATAATTTTTCCTATAATATTTAGTAAGGAGATAGGCCTCTATGCATTAGCCCTCCTTATCTCTTTTATTATCTTGCCTAGTTTTCTAATTACTACTACTCTAGTAGTCTAGAATTAGGCTAGGAAATATCCTACTTTAAGGATAGCGTTTAAGAGTTAGGCTATAGCTTCTTTTACTAGCTTACTATAGGCCTTAATAAGGCCTGCTAGGAGCTTATTATTACCTAGTGCTTTCTAGCTAGCTATATCTAATAGGATATCTAATATCTCTTCTAATCTAAACTAGTTATTATTTAGGAATAGCGCGTTATCTAGCTTTAGGAAGGTAAGGTCTAAGATATAGGAGAGGTCTGCTATAGGCTTAGGGAAGAATCTTTATATAAGTATACTTACCTTACCCTTATGTGTAGTAGCTAGGTTTAGGTTATTTTTAGTCCTTTCTAGCTCTAGTAGTCTAGGTAGTTCTAGGGGGGCCTAGCTTTAGAGCTAGGCCTATCTCTCTAGTCTTTACGCTCCCCTATCCTTTCTCTATATATTAGCTTTTTATAGGGCTTCCCTTTATATATTTCTTCTCTTAGTCCTAATAACTTATTCTTAGTCCTTATCTGCCTTAGTATAGGCTTGCTAGTTTACTTCTATCCTCTATTATCTCTATTATCTCTTTACTTACCTAGCTCTAGTAATTACCTCTTTAGCTATCTTTAACTACCATGCCTCTAGGCTAGGGAGCCCCTAGGGCTTCTATAGGGCTACCTTATCTGCTATTTATTATAGGTTTATAATAAGCTAAGTAGTATATATATCTATCCCTTCTTTATCTTATAGGTCTAGGGCGTTTTTAGGTTAAAAGCGTACTACTACCTCTGCTATTACGTACGGTTTATCCATTGTGTTCTACGTGTGCCTAAGAGTCTATAGGATATTATCTTATAGGTTAGTAAAGATACTAATTAACTATAGGATATAGTTAAATTTAGTAAGGTCTTCTACTCCTTTATAGTGGACTTAGATATCTAGGGTTACCCACGCTAGGTTTATAGTACTATCCTTATTATCCTTATGTTACCTAGTAGGTTTCTCTTAGGGCATTACTAGTCTAAGCCTTTACTAGCTTATAAGTTCTAGTAGCTTATTTGCTCTATTAGTTATTTTATCTAGCTTATCCTAAAGGGGGTGCTTTTAGTTAAAGTCTCCTATAAATACGCTTTAGTTATATAGTATCTCTATATTAATATCTTATATAGGGGTATTCTAGTTATTACTATAACCTTCTAAGTAAAGGGAATAGATATTAACCCCTTGGATTTCCACTAGTAACTAATTAGGCCTTCCCTAGGCTAACTATAACCCTATATTATATTTCTTATTTATATATATAGTATTACGCCTATTATAGTGTGCGAGTTAGAATTAGGCAAGGCCTAGTATAGGGGGTTATAGATATTTTATATATTCTTACTCTTAGATTACTATTATATTTATATTAGTTTAGTAGCGAAGCGTAATATATATTAAGCTATCCTTCTTATTTATATTCTAAAAGAGAACTTATAATATTACTATATTAATTAGGGGGGTAGTAATAGGTCTTAGCTATCCTATGCTAGTTCTATTCTAGCCCTAAGTTATTCTACGTACTACCTAATACTTCTAGCTCTTAGCTATTTAGCGCTTTATTCTGCGTTTATAGGGTAACCTCTCTTTTTTCCTATTATTACTATAGGTTCTATAGCTATACTAGCTCTCTCTTAGGCTAGAGCTAAGTTCCTGCTAGGGGAGCTAGAGGTAAAGCAGGATAGTTATTCTAGGTATCCTGCCTTTACTATGTTTTACTTCTCTTTTAGCACTAGGTAGTCTCTAGACTAGGCTAGGTGTAGCCTAGAGCATAGGATATAGTTTTCCTTAAGTTATCTATTTATTATAAGGCATAATACCTCTCTATCTTTGTGCTAGCTAGCTCTACACTTACTATACCTTAGTGCTACCTTATAGAACTTAGTAATATATCCTATTTAGAAGTAGTTATAATATTATCTAGGTTATAGGGTCTTATTATATAGTTTAGCTTAGAATAGCTTTGCTTTAAAGACTATTTTATCCTAGTATATCTTATTAGTATCTTTAACTTTAGCTAGTCTAAGAATTAGGGTGGTTTACTAGGCGCCTTTACCCTAGGGGTATCTTATAGTTACCTTAATTATATTTACTTTATTTGCTTTTCTAATCTTTACTACTAGGTTTTTAATAGATATATACTTTATTAGGAAACCCTTAATAATAACACTAAGTACGCAGTAGTAAATAGCTACCTCTAGGCTAAACACTTTAGTAATCTATTTCTAGTCTTCTCTATACTATGCTATATTTCCTTTAAAGGTAATAATTATATCCCCACTAGGGAGTCTTCTAGCTACTATTACTAAGGCCTATCTAATAGCTTTATTTATAGCTATAACTATATCTTCTATGCCCCTAGGCTAGAGCAATTCTTATATAATATTTCCTTTTATAAGTACTTCTCTATATTATCTTCTAGGGATCTAGAGAGGGGGGGGGTTAGTATTTAGTTATTTTAGTGTAGGCCTAGCTATAATATTTACCTAGGTTAGGGAGTTATTATCTTTAGCTTCCTCCCTAATAGCCTTCTTAAGGGCTGTTTTTAATGCTTCTTTAGTAATATAAATATTACTATTATTAGTGTTTATAGTTCTTATTTTAGCTTAGGCGCGGTTCACTGCCTAGTTAGCTATAGCTATTATAATGCGCTACACTTAGGTAACTTTATTATTTAGGATAAGGCTAGCGATCTTATTATAATATTTTATATCTTTAGGATATGCAAATTAGTTCTAGTCTACCGTTAGGTTATTCTCGCTCCTTTAGATATTAAACTATCCTATTCCTATATTTAGGTAGTAGCTACTCTAAGCTAGCCCCCCTAAGCCTATGTTAATTACTATTAGTGTCTTATTCGCACTCCTACCACTAGCTTTATTATAATGTAATATTATAGGGGGGGAGAAATAAAGGCAAGGATTTTAAATATTAATGTGATTTGTATTTTAGAGGCGATTCCGGACCTTAGGGTCGGTGCGGAAAAGTAAACTAGTTCGTGCATATAGGTTGGCTTTTTTTTTATATCTTTACTGTAATAATTAAAACCATTTAAGGAATTAATTTCTTGTTTTTTATTATCTAAATCACTAGAGCTAGAATTAGAGCTACTATTGCTAGAGCTCTTATAACTAGTCTTATAATTACTAGGTTTCTTATATAGATTAAGGGCTCTATTAGAAAGGTTATAATTTCCTAGCATAAAAGAACCCTCTATAAGCTCTTTATTTTCCTTTTTATCTAATTTTTGACCCTTTTGCTTCTTTTTCTTCTTATTAGAATTAGAAGAGCCCTTATTTTCTTCAGAGCTTTCTTTCTTCTTCTTCTAACCTTTAGGGGCCTTTTCCTTATCTTTAGCACCCTTTTCTAGGTCTTTAGCCCTATAATTTAGGGCTTTAGATACCGTAGATAATTTATCCCTCTATTTAGCTAGAAGGTCTGCCATTAGAAATTAAAGATTTAGGGCATCTAGGGGAGCCCCTACAGCCCTATTTATACGCATGCTAAATTATTACCTCTTAGCCTACTAAGGGAAGGTTAATTTTAGGGATTAAAGATATTAATTAACCTAATCTATAGGATTAATTAGGACCCCTAAAATCAATAATCTAGCTAGTAAATTATTAAAGACTACATTAAAGGCTTCTAAAGTCCCCTTAAAACCATGAAAATTCAGGTTATAAAATTCAGAATATAGGGACCCCCTCTGGATTTTAACGCTATGTGAATACTGCCGTACAAGTAAATTATAGGCTTCTTTAGGTGATTTTTGCTAAGTTATAGCGGCTTAGGGGCCTTCTATATAGCTATCCCTTAGTAACATAAGGATAATAGCTTGGTTAGCGTCCCCTAGCGCCCTAGAAATATCCGGATTATCTAGAAATTTAGGCATGCCTAAAGCTCTAAATTAGATAGCTAGGGCTTGTTTCTATTAATCGAAATTTTCAGCTCCTTTAAGCTTAGCAGTCTCTAGGAAGCTATAAACCCTCTTATTAAATTCCTTAATAATTAAATTATTAAAGGCAGCTTATATAGAGCTAGATTCAGGGGCCTTATCTTAAATAGGCTGCTAAACTTGCTTCTAACTAGTAGGCTTAGTAGCTTCCACACCCTCCATGCCTCTATTATTAATAGCTATAGTTAAAGCCTCTAGCTTCTGTAATAATAGATCGATAGCATCTTGTTGCTTAATAACTTGCTCTTTTAGCTAGTTATTTAGAACCTCTTGCGCACTAAGATTAGGGGCTGAAGACCCCTGACCTTGTTGATTGGTATCCATCTTCTAATTTTATAGAAGGGAAGTCTTCTATAACCCACTAATTTTCCTTTTTATAGAAGGGAAAGCTTCTATATCGCTCGCGCGCTTCCTGTTTTATAGAAGGGAAGTCTTCTATAACCATAATGATTCCTTTTTTATAGAAGGGAATAGCTTCTATCTCGCGGGTCCTTCCTTTTTTATAGAAGGGAAGTCTTCTATAACTATACGTAAAGTGCACTAGAAAGAATTTTATAGTAATAGTCTAGGCTTATAACCTATTGAAATATAGGGAGCTAGTTGCTAGCTAGCAACAGCTGTACAGGTGTAGCTCTACGGTTAGGGACTAATAGAACCACCACGTTAAATATTTAACGCAACGCAACGGAAGGTTGTGGTAGTTATTAACTAATAGAATTCAATCTAGATGACTTTTACGATATCTTATATACTAATAGAATTGATTTTAGTGACGTTGTACGGGCAATGCGGCTATTAGATTAAGAGGCCTAGCTATCTAGCTAGATTAAAAAGATCTTCTTTCTCTCATATACCCACTGACTATATTAGTGGATCTAAGCTGCTAAAAGGGTCTTAAGGGCTACTTTTGATTTTCCGCAAAATTTATTTGTATGTAAAATCCAAAAAATCAACTCACTACCATACAAACTAGCAACCTATATACACTAACTTTTAGTCCAAAAGATATTCCTGCATAAAATAAAAGCCCTATCTTTAAGCTTTAATTTGCTATATGCAAGACTTTTATATAACCTCTAGTTAAAGAGAAAATCGCTATTAAAGATAGCTATAGGGTAACCTATGTGTAGGGTAACCTATGTGTAGGTTAACCTGCTTACGTCACCCTAGCTTACCTAATTACTAGTGGCGCTATGGTTATAGCTACGCTTGCAGCCACAACGCAATTAAATAATCCACAATTGATTTGGATTAGTCATCCACACGGTCGGTCGCAGCTATTGACAGCTGCGACGTAGCTATTGACAGCCACCTTCGCGACCGTTAACAGCTGCAGTGCAGCTGTTAGGCTTGCAATGCAAGCTAGTAATAAAAAGGTCCTTTGACTAGAAAGGGCTAAAAATAGGTCTTATTTTTAACAGTACCTATAGGGGAGAATACTAGAGGTTTAGCCTTAGTAGGATTAATATAGGCTATAGTAAGTATACTATTAAAATACTTATAGTAATAGATAAAAATTTTAGTTAAAATAGCGCGTTATCCCTTAATAGATATAGTTTGCTTTATAGCTAGGGTTTTAATAGCCTTATTAGTAGCTAAGAGGGTTTTAAGATATTTAAAAGCATAATAGAGTTTTAGGTTAGTGTTATATAGGTATGTCTCCTAGATATATAAGTAATAGGTAATGCTATATAGGCTATAAGCCTAGTTTAGCCCTAGGGTATAAGTATACTTTCCTTTAGTATAGAGATTATTTATATATAAGCTATTGTTATGGACTTGAGCTATAAGCTCGGGTTAAGTCTAGCTCCGGAAAGTACGCGGACTGTGTGCGGCTTAGGTTAAGTCTAGCTTCAGAAAGTACGCGGACTATGTGTGGCTAGGTTAGGGCTACACGTAGACTACGCATAGGCTACGCATAAGTTACTATAAATCCAGGCGCTATGTAACCACTAGTGTAGTTCCTTTCTTCTTCTATAAGAATAATATTCTCACTTTAAACGCTTATAAGCAGAAGCTATAAGGCTAGTTTTTAATATATATTATTCTTTACTATAGAAACACATTAACTAGCAGATATACTATTGCCATAGGATAGGATAGATACTAATAAGTTAGTAATATTATAACACTTACTTAAATAGTAGGTAAGGCAGATTAAGTACTTAACTAATAAGCATAATGTAGCACCTACACTAATTTAGCCTAAGTAAAAACCCCTTCTTACTAGGCCCCTCTTTAATAGTAATAGGGTTTTATTTGCGGCTTAGAAAGGCCTAATAGCCTATAAGTTACTTATAGATAAGGATTTTATTAGTAATAAATAGGACTAGTAGTTTTTTATTTACTAGAACCTATCTCCTAAGGTATAGGCATAGGTTACACCCTTCTTTAAAAAGGGCTATTTACTTAACTATTGCCTAGAGTAGCTTCTTAAATACCTTAGGGAGATATTTAATAACCCTTATTAATAGGAATTAGCTATTATAGAACTTAATTAGTTAATATAATAATAAAATAAGTAATTTAGTAACTTCTATATTTGTTTTAAATAGAAATTAGCTTTAGCTAGGGGGCTTAATTAGTTAGACTTAGTGAAGTTATCTAAGCTATGTATAGCGCTTAATAAATAAATAAGAGACTATAGCATAGGTTAGGATATACCCTAGGCTAATTATGTTTCTGCAATAGCCTGCTATTAAAGCATTACGCTAGATATTAAGTCCTACTAATTAGAGGAAAGACACTAAACACAGAGACATAGTAATTAAACACCTAACCTAAATAAGACTAAGGTATATAATAAGGACATGCTAATAATAGATATTTAATCTATAGCTATAATAAGGACTTAATAAGGCTCTAGAAAGTCTACAGGACACTAAAGGTTAGGTAATAAAGGGGGCGGTAAATAGGCTAAATAAGTTACCTAAGATATGTTTAATACGCGCTATAATAAGGGGAAATGTATATAATATAGCTTCTCTAAGTATTTTATTATGGCATGCTCTTTATGCCTTACTATCTAGCTATAGAAGAAGTCTTCTATTAACGTTTATAACATAGAGGATATAACTTCTATAGACTTAGATATTAAGTCCGCGGTATAGTTAGGAAAAGAGTAACCTTATTATTAAGTTATTTAATAGGGGATAGGGGAAGAAGGTATAGAGAGGCTTTATAGTATATAGTTATTACTAATAAGGACTATAAAGAGATCTAGAATAATATAGATTTATTCCCCTTCTTAGTTCTTGCTTTAATTAATAAGATTACCTTTATAGATACTTAAGTTAATATAGGCTATAACTATTACGCTACTATAAGTAAATACTTAGTCTAAAAGCTTTAATTAGAATGCCTCCCTCTTCTAACTAAGAGGTTAGTTTATATAGCTATTAGTGTAAAATAAGGGGGAAAAGAGAGCTATAAGAAATAATTATATATATCGCATATTATTTGTTTTTAGTTAGATTTAGATAGATAGGAAACGCTAATTATAGCATATATAATCCTAGGACTAATAAGGTAACTTATCCTTAGTACACTGTAAATAGAATGGAATGAAATCACCTTAGATATAATACACTAATAGGTATACGTGGAATTAGCAAATAGTTTGCGTATCTAGGCTATGGTTAATAGAAAGGTTAATTAACCTACAATATCTATCTTAGGTTTAACCTTTACTAGGATAGTATAGCAAGTAAAGAGATAGAAGGAATATATTTAGCTTTGCGCTATAAGCCTATAGGAAATTATATCTATTTTGCAAATTAATACAACCCTAAAGGCTATAGAGGAGGAGCTTCTTACTTCCTTACTAGAGGCGCTTTAGGACTTTAAGGATTTGTTTTAGGAAAGTAAGGCAAATATTTTACTACTACACTAAGGGAAGTTAGACTACTATATTTGCCTTAGGTATAATGTAGATAGAAATAAACCTAACCTGCTATAGGCACTATTATATAACATGCCCTAGGAGCATTTACTTAAGATTTAAAAGTAGGTAATAGACTTAATAAATAAGGGTTAGATCTAAGTAAGTTTATTATTAGTAGTAGCCCTAGTGTTATTAGTAAAGAAACCTAGTGGTAGTTAGAGGTTTTATGTAAACTATTACGCCCTAAATAAGATTATAGAATAGGACTATTACCCCTTACTATTAGTAAAGGAGACACTATGTTTATTATTAGAGGTAAGGTAATTCACAAAGCTAGATATATAATTAGCGTTTTACTATATATATATTACTAAAGGCAAAGAATACTAGATAGTATTTTATATAAGGTTTAGTTTGTTTAAGTGGTTAGTATACCTCTTTAGGTTAGTAGGTATACCTATAACCTTTTAAAGGTATATTAATAGTGCCTTAAGCAGTATCCTAGGTAATTATATTACTATATATCTTAATAATATCCTAGTTTACTTAAGCAAATTATAAAAGAACTATATATAAAAGGTTTATAGTATACTATTTAGACTATAGTAGGCTAGTCTAAACCTAGATATTAAGAAATATGTGTTTATAACTAAGGAGGTTAAATACCTTAGGTTTATTATTTAGGTAGGGAAGGTAATCTACCTAGATAAGGAGAAGATTGCAGTAATTTAGGATTAAGAGACGCTAATAAGGGTCTGTGGAGTCCGTGGGTTTCTTAGATTTACTAACTTTTACTGTGATTTTATACTAAAGTTCTTAGACTTAGTAGGCCCTCTAATTAACTTAACAAAGAAAGGAGCCTTATTTCACTAGATAGAGGAGTGTAATAAGGCTTTTAAGGCATTAAAGGTAGCCTTTATATTATACCTAATCCTAACTTCATAGAATCCTAAGAAAGACACGTTAGTAAAGGCAGATTATTCTAGTATAGCATTAGGGGGTTATCTCTCTTAGTTTAGTAATAATAGTATCTTATACCTAGTAGCTTACTATTTAGCTTAATTACAGGCTACTTAATAGAATTACACTATCTATAATAAGGAACTACTAGTAATTATTTCCTACCTTAAGGCATAGTTAGCAAAGCTTTAGAGTGTAAGTAAACTATTTATAATATTAATAAACTATAAAAACCTTAAGTACTTTATAGCGCTAAGGGAGATATTAGAACAACAGGCATAATAGGCAGAGACTCTAGCACTCTTTAACTTCTACCTATAATATAGGCTAGGCATACAAGCAAAATAACTAGACGTGCTATCGCAATATTATCTAAATAGGCTAGAAATAGATAGAGCAAAAACCTTAATTATTTAATTTATAATAAGCCCTATAAAATTTAGCTTTAAGAGGGGATAACCATATATTTACCTTAAGCCTATTATAGTAATAAAGGGGGTTATTATAAATACTAGTTTAGCCTTATTAAGGAGTCTTCCTACTAGCAAGTTATTATTTGTAGATAAACACCTCTAATCCCTATAGGACTAGTCTATAACCTAGGATAAAGCTTATAGGTTATAGGTTAATGTAGTAGTAATAGGGGCTAGGAAGTTCCTAGATACCACTAATATAAGAGAGCAGATCGCAGACTATTAAATTAGCATAAAAGGGGCGCTTTAATTCTAAGGGCAGATATAGGTTCCTAAATAGGAACCACTAACTATAATATTAATATAATAGGTTTATAACTTACCCTTATTAGGTTACCTAGGGTAGAATATAACTTTTAAGGCGCTTTAAAGGGACTTTTATTAGAATAGTATATTATAGGATATAGCTTATTTTATATAGAACTACTACTATTATAGAGGGAGAAAGAGCTAGTAACTATAATAAGGCTTGTTAAAACTAATCTTACTGCTACACAGGTACTAGTTACAAATATCTATTAACTTTATAACTAACCTTCTAGCCTAGGGTTAGAAGTAGCTAAGGTTCCTAATAGTTATTATGGATTAGCTATCTAAGTATATTTAGTTAGAGGTAATAATATTAATAGTAGCTAAGGCATATGTAGAATAATTTAAGTATTACTAGTAGCGCTTCTATAGGTTCCCTATATAAATTATTACAAACTATAGGTTAGATTAGCTTAGTAATTTCTAGACTAAACTTTATAAGGGAGTAAGCATATAATAATTACTTTTTATATTACACTACCCGCAAATAGACAGTGGCACGGAGAGGGCTAACTAGGAGGTATAAGCCATTCTACGCGTAATACTATCTTTCTCCTAGTTTAAATAACTAGACTACTTGCTAGCCTATTAACTAGCATTAAATAATAGGGACTTATTAGTAACTAAAGTAAGCGTAAATATAGCCCTACATAGGTTTAATATACCTATGATTTAGGAGTTATTTACTATAGGACTATTTATAATATTAGTAAAGGGAAGGGCTTAGGCCTTCTTATAGCACCTAAAGGATAGCATAGATTTAATATAGGCTATAATAGCTTTTATTTAGTAGTGGTAATAGGAGAAGATAAATAGTAGCTATAGGCTAGTAAAGTAGTTCTAGGTTAAGGACTATATATAGCTTAGTCTTTATAATATTAAAATAAACTAACCTTATAAGAAGTTAGACTAGGTTATAGCTAAATATAAGGTGCTTAAGGTCCCTATACCTTTAACTATTAAACTAGATATCCTAAGGGGCTTATACCCTATTTTTTATATTAACCTAGTATAGCGTGTAGTAGGTAATCCTTTACTAAGTTAGAAACTAGCTAATAAATAACTGCTACTAGACCTAGTTATAATAGATACTAATAATAATCTCTTAGAGTTTTAGGTAGAGGAAATTTTAGTAGCTAAGAACGCGCTAGGTTAAGGTTTAAACTAGAATATCTTAGTTAAATAAAAAGGCTACGTCTAGCTAATATAGGAACCGTTAGAAGGCTTACGAGATATAGAGACACTTAATTAATTTAAGTTATAATAGGGCGATATATAGACAAATAATAGCCCTAAAAGGGTGTGATTTAATTTAGCTATGGAAAATTAATATGACTAGTTTCCCTCTAGTATATATGCACTTTAGCGCTAAGTTTCTACCTAAATAAAAATTAATTAGGAAGGGGGGGGGCTGCTATTATTTCCTTTATAGTATTAGCATTTCTCCTCTATAGTATAGGCTAATACTACTACGTTTTTAGCTAGGACATAGGTATTAGCTAATATTTATTACACCTAGGCATTGCCCTGCTCCTATGCAGAGATTAACTAGGTTAAGTTATTATTTATAGTTTATATACTATAAAAAAATTCGGCAGCTAGGTTATTATAACCCTAGTGGGTAGGGGTAGTGTTAGTAAGTATAAGTTACTATACCTTAGATACTCCCTAGGCATAGGTAGTACCTATAGGAGAGAAGGCTAGAGGTTAGGCCTTAGCTAGATTAATTTAAGCTATAGCTAATATGCTATTAAATTACTTTTAGTAATAGATAAAGGTTTTTATTAGGATAGTATATTATCCCTTAATAGATATAGTTTGCTTTATAGCTAGGGTTTTAATAGTTTATCTAGTAGCTAAAAGGTTCTTAAGATACTTAAACATATAATAGAGTTTTAGGTTAGCGCTATAGAGGTATGTCTCCTAAATGTATAAATAATAGGTAACTTAGCAAAGAGCATAGGCCTAGTTTATGCCTAGGGCATATATATGTTTTCCTTTAGTGTAGAGGTTATTTATATAAGGGCTATAGGGGAACTTATACTCTTTGCTATTAGAGAGGGCCTTATTATCTAAGTTACCTTCTAAGATATACTTACTAAGGTAAGTGCCCTTACTTAGGCTAGGAGGAGGAGGAGAAGGTAAGGGAGGTAGGGTAGCACTAGTAAGGGCTAGGATAATAGTAAGATTAAATATAGTAAAGGTAAAAAGGGAATAAAAAGGGGGATAGATAATTATTTAGGCTTAAGGAGAGGGGATAAGAAGGATACATAAGGAGATATTATAATAATAATAGGTTATAAGAGTTTAGAATTATAGGGGGGGATAGGAATATTTATATTTCTAAGGGCATAGGGTCTAGCTCTAGCTAGAGTGTGTGTTATTTACTTTTAAAAGGCAGGCTAGGGATAGATAAGGGCAATATATTATGTAATTATCTAATAGCTAGTTAGCAATAAGGGCATTACTTAAGGTAAAGTTAGGATTTTATAGGTAAAGGTAAGATTATAAAATAGCTATAAAGGTAAGGGAGTAAGTAAGGCATAGAGATAGCTAGTAGTAGGTATAAAAATAGGGTAGGCTAGTGTTTTTAGAGGTAAGGTTAGAGTAAAGTAAATTTACTTATATAATAAAGAAGGTTAGAGTAGGGTAAACCTATACTAAAAAAATTTTATAGCCTATATAGAGGACCTATAGCCCTATAGCACACGCTACTTAAGGGGGCATAGTCTCTACCTACACTAAAGGGCACCTTACTTAATAGGATATAGTCTTTACCTACACTAAGGTTAGTTCTTACATATAGGGGGACTATAATCTTATTACTTACTTATTTTTAACTAAAAGGGAGAAGGGTAAGGTAAGTAAGAGGGTATGTTATAGACTTAAGCTATAAGCTTAGGTTAAGTCTAGCTCCAGAAAGTACGCGGACTATGTGTGGCTAGGTTAGGGCTACACGCGGACCACGCATAGGCCACGCATAAGTTACTATAAATCTAGGCGCTGTGTAACCACTAGTGTAGTTCCTTTCTTCTTCTATAAGAATAATATTCTTACTTTGAACGCTTATAAGCAGAAGCCATAAGGCCAGTTCTTAACAGCTATAGGGAAACTTATACTCTTTACTATTAGAAAGTGCCTTATTATTAGAGTTACCTTTAAGGATATATTTACCTAGGTATATACCTTTACCTAGGCTAGGAGGAGGGGAAGGTAGGGGTAAGGGCATGCTAGTAGTAGCTTAGCTAGAGACTATAATAATATTAGTTATAATTAGGTGTAAATAAGATATAAAATGGAGGTTTATTAGGGGTATTAGAATTAATAAAAGGAGATAAGAAAGATATAAAGGGAAGGTATTATAATAATAATAAGGATAAGGAATATAAGTTTCTTAGGGGGTAATAGGAATATTTATATTTCTAAAGGCATAGGGTCTAGCTCTAGTTAGAGTATATATTATTTATATTTAAAAGGTAGGCTGGGGATAGATAGGGGAGATATATTATATAATTATATAATAGCTAGTTAGTAATAAGGGAGTTACTTAAGGTAAAGTTAGGATTTTATAGGTAAAGGTAAAATTATAAAATAGTAGTAAAGGTAAGGGAGTAAGTAAGGTATAGAGATAGCTAGTAATAGGTATAGAAATAGGGTAGGCTAGTGTTTTTAGAGGTAGGGTTAAAGTAAAGTGAATTTACTTATATAATAGAGAAGGTTAAAGTAAGGTAAACTTACGCTAAAAAATTTTATAGCCTATATAGAGGACCTAAGGCCTTATAATATATATTACTTAATAGGATGTAGTCTTTACCTACACTAAATAGCACCTTACTTAATAGGATATAGTCTTTACCTATACTAAAGTTAGTTCTTATATATAGGGGGACTATAATCTTATTACTTACTTATTTTTAACTAAAAGGGAGAAGGGAGAGGTAAGTAAGGGGGTATATTATAGACTTAAGCTATAAGCTTAGGTTAAGTCTAGCTCCAGAAAGTATATAGACTATGTGTAGCTTAGGTTAAGTCTAGCTCTAGAAAGTACGTGGACTATATATAGCTAGGTTAGGGCTGTACGCAGACTATATATAGGCTATGTATAAGTTACTATAAATCTAGGCGCTATGTAACCACTAGTGTAGTTTCTTTCTTCTTCTATAAGAATAATATTCTTACTTTGAACGCTTATAAGCAGAAGCCATAAGGCTAGTTCTTAACACTATATAAGTAAATTATAGGCTTCTTTAGGTGATTTTTGCCAAGTTATAGCGGCTTAGGGGCCTTCCGTACAGCTATCCCTTAGTAACATAAGGATAATAGCTTAGTTAGCGTCCCCTAGCGCCCTAGAAATATCCGGATTATCTAGAAATTTAGGCATGCCTAAAGCTCTAAATTAGATAGCTAGGGCTTGTTTCTATTAATCGAAATTTTCAGCTCCTTTAAGCTTAGTAGTCTCTAGGAAGCTATAAACCCTCTTATTAAATTCCTTAATAATTAAATTATTAAAGGCAGCTTATACAGAGCTAGATTTAGGGGCCTTATCTTAAATAGGCTACTAAACTTACTCCTAACTAGCAGGCTTAGTAGCTTCCACACCCTCCATGCCTCTATTATTAATAGCTATAGTCAAAGCCTCTAGCTTCTATAATAATAGATTAATAGCATCTTATTGCTTAATAACTTGCTCTTTTAGCTAGTTATTTAGAACCTCTTACACACTAAGATTAGGGGCCAAAGGCCCCTAACCTTATTAATTAGTATCTATCTTCCAATTTTATAGAAGGGAAGTCTTCTATTCGTACTAAAATTCCTTTTTATAGAAGGGAAAAGCTTCTATTCGTACTAAAATTCCTTTTTATAGAAGGGAAAAGCTTCTATTCGCGCTAAATTTCCTTTTTATAGAAGGGAAAAGCTTCTATATTACTTATGCGCTTCCTGTTTTATAGAAGGGAAGTCTTCTATAACCACAATAATTCCTTTTTATAGAAGGGAATAGCTTCTATCTCGCAGGTCCTTCCTTTTTTATAGAAGGGAAGTCTTCTATAACTATACACAAAGTGCACTAGAAAGAATTTTATAGTAATAGGCCAGGCTCATAACCTATTAAATTATAGGGAGCTAGTTACTAGCTAGCAACAGCTATATAGGTGTAGCTCTATAGTTAGGGACTAATAGAACCACCACGTTAAATATTTAACATAACATAATAGAAGGTTATAGTAGTTATTAACTAATAGAATTCAATCTAGATAACTTTTATAATATCTTATATACTAATAGAATTGATTTTAGTGACGTTATATAGGTAATGCGGCTATTAGATTAAGAGGCCTAGCTATCTAGCTAGATTAAAAAGATCTTCTTTCTCTCATATACCCACTAACTATATTAGTAGATCTAGGCTACTAAAAGGGTCTTAAGGGCCACTTTTAATTTTCTATAAAATTCATTTATATATAAAAATCAAAAAATCAACTCACTACTATACAAACTAGTAACCTATATACACTAACTTTTAGTCTAAAAAATATTCCTATATAAAAAGAAAGCCCTATCTTCTAGCTTTAATTTACTATATATAAAACTTTTATATAACCTCTAGTTAAAGAGAAAATCACTATTAAAGATAGCTATAGGGTAACCTATATATAGGGTAACCTACTTACGTCACCCTAGCTTACCTAATTACTAGTAGCGTGGTTATAGCTACGCTTGCAGCTATAACGTAATTAAATAATCTATAATTAATTAGAATTAGTTATCCATATAGTTAGTCACAACTATTAACAGCTACAACGTGGCCATTAATAGTCACCTGCGCGACTATTAACAGCTATAGTACAGCTATTAGGCTTGCTATGTAAGCTAGTAATAAAAAGGTCCTTTGACTAGAAAGGGCTAAAAATAGGTCTTATTTTTAATACCTTTAAGTAAGACTATTAAGTATTATACTAAAGTTAATTTTAATAAGATTATTAAGTAAAACCTTATAAGAGTTAATATTAATAAGTAGCTTATAGATACTTTAATTAGCTATAAGAGATACTTCTAAGCAAACTACCCTATTACTAAGGGTAATTTGCCTATAGAAATAATTAATAATACTATTAGGGCTTAATTTCCTACTATCTTAGCTTAAGTTAAGTTATTAATTTATATAGTAAAGAGTAAGGGAAAGGTCCTAGATTTCTATAAGATTATAAGTAGGATTAAGTACCTAATTAAAGCCTAAGGAAGGTCTTAAGTAAAGGCTAATAATACCTATAGAGCTAAGCTAACTATAAATAGTAAAATAAGAGATAAAGCTAAAAAAGAGAAGGGAATAAAGAAAGATAACTATATTTATTATAAAAAATATAAGGTAAAGAAGTTAAAGGACTTATAGAAGATCTATAGGGTGCTCTACCTAATAAAGGACTAGAAAATTAATAAAAAGCTATTAAAGAAGGTAAAAGAAGTAATAAATTATTAACTTAACAATATAAAAAAGGCATATAACGCGTGGTTAAAGGATAATAGCATAAAGGAACCTAATAATAGTGTAAAGGAGCTTAAAGAAGATAATACTGCGTTTATAGCTATAGAAGAGTTTATAGAGGCTTTCCTTGCCTAGGGTAAATTACAAGTTATACTTAATAGCAGTATTTTAATCTATATCTTTAATAATAAACGCTAGTTTATAGACCTTAATTATAGCTAGTAGCCTAGAATTTAGGTAGGTTATAGTGTTACTTAGGCCCTTAGCGTTAGCATAGCTTAGATTATTTTAATAGATAGCTAGACCCTTATGTTATTAAAGGCATAGTACTAACTATTATTCTTTACAAACCTTATATCTCTTTAGCTACTTATATAGAAAGGAATAAGGTAGGATAACCTTACTAGAAGGGTAATAGACCTAGTAAAAGGTAATCAGGAGATATTTTAAACTCAGATTATTAGTACATAGCTATGTATAGAGCTGTACAAGTGTAGCTCTACGGTCAGGGACTAGTAAAACCACCACGTTAGAATAACTAACGTAACGTAACGGAAGGTTATAGCAGTTATTAACTAATAGAATTTAATCTAGATTACTTTTACAATATCTAATAAAGCAATAGAATTAATTTTAGTGATATTATATAGGCAATGCGGCTATTAGATTAAGAGGCCTAGCTATCTAGCTAGATTAAAAAGATCTTCTTTCTCTTATATATTTACTAACTATATTAGTAAATCTAGACTACTAATAAAGTCTTAAGGGCTACTTTTGATTTTCTGTAAAATTTATTTATATATAAAATCCAAAAAATTAACTCACTACTATATAAACTAGTAATCTATATACACTAACTTTTAGTCTAAAAAATATTCCTATATTAAATAAAAGCCCTATTTTCTAGCTTTAATTTACTATAAATAAGACTTTTATATAACCTCTAGTTAAAGAGAAAATTACTATTACAAATAGCTATAGGGTAAGCTACGTATAGGGTAACTTACTTATGTTACCCTAGCTTACGCTACCCTAGCTTACGCTACCCTAGCTTACCTAATTACTAGTGGCATGGTTATAGCTATACTTATAGCTATAACGCAATTAACTAATTTATAATTAATTAGAATTAGTTATTCACACGGTTAGTTATAGCTATTAATAGCTATAATATAGCCATTAATAGTTACCTTTATGACTATTAACAGCTATAGTGTAGCTATTAGGCTTACAATGCAAGCTAGTAATAAAAAGGTCCTTTAACTAGAAAGGGCTAAAAATAGGTCTTATTTTTAACACCTAGGAATACTCTTTTTATATATTTTTCCTTTTCTTTTTCTTTATATTAGGATAAGGCTAGTATAAGCTAGTAATAAACACTTATAATAGGCTATATACTAAGTAGTGTAAGCTTATTATAAGGCTAGTGCTAGACTAAATATAGATATAAGGGGGTTTTTTATCCTAGTTTAAGGTTTTCCCTTTTAACTTAGTAATAGGAGTACTAGTAATAGCTATTTATAGAGCTAACTAGAGTAAACAATATATACCCTAAGTAAGTAGCTCTTTTTATAATTAAGGTTAATTAAATATTAGGGGGGTATTATATTAGGAGTGTAAAGGTTAAAGATAGGATGTTTATAATAGTAAATCTTTAGAGAACCTTTAGGCTACTCTAATAATAAAGAGGCTAGTTAGCTATAAGATAGCTATGTGTTTATTAAGTAAGGTATTTATTAAGGACTATATATATTATATATAGTAAGTTAAAGATTAAAACCTTTATGCACTAGCCCCTAGCTAGTATCTTTCTAGTGGCAACTGCGAATCTTAGCCTTCACTTTGTTTATATTAGACCCTGCAGTACAAGCCGTGACACGTACTAGGTTACTAGTTATCTAGATAACTAGTTAGTTGCCTAGTTAGGTAAGAAACCTACTACGATTTGTTAGATAAACTATATATATAGTTCTAACTTGTGTGTGTTTGTTGCCTAAGCTAGTTACAACAATTTTTTCCCCTCTAAATATCCCTATTTTCTTTAATCTGGTTTCTAATCCCTTAATTATGCAATATAGTTACAAGCCCTAGCTCAAATTGAAACCCTAGAGCTCTAGGTATCCTAGCTAATTTATATAGTAAAGTAGCTTGTTTTAATTCGCTTACAAAGTAAGGAAAAGTGGGATTGGTTGAATTCTAGAGGCATAACCAAGACCTCTAAAATTATGCCCTATGTGGGATTCAAACTGTGAGGCGCTGTGTACAGGGACCACATAGAGGATAGAGCCCTAGGTAATAGGTCTTGTAACTAGTTATAAGGTGTAATATTAGCAATAGCTAGCATTGGCGGATCTTTTAGTCTATTAGGGAATTTAGTATACCTTCTAGGTTCTTATAACTATGCTAGCCGTTACGGGTCTTCTAGCTAGGCTAGTCCTAGGTTCAAATCCTATTGTAGGTGTACGGGATTAACTAGGCTAGGTAGCTTACATTAGGCTCACAGGGTAGGTACAGGCGCACACCTACATAAGGTCACGTGCACTAGGTGATATATAGGCCTAGTTGCCGTGCGTACTAGGCCTTAGGGGTTCGTAATTAGTTAGACTATCTTAAAGGCCACGGAGGTCTAGGCCTAATCCCTTAAAGGTTATGTACTAGCAGAGACCAGAGACCTAAAAGTAGCTTAGGGCGAGCCTCTAGAAGGGAAGGGATAGTTATAAGGCGCTGTGTATAAGGATTACATAGAGGATAGAGCCCTAGGTAATAGGTCTTATAACTAGTTATAAGGTGCAATGTTAGCAACGGCTAGCATTGGCGGATCTTTTGGTCTATTAGGGAATTTAGCACACCTTCTGGGTTCTTACACAAACCCATGACCTGTGACCTGGAACAGGTCTCTATAGCGTGTAACCACCACGCCATGGGGTGCTAGTTAATATATAATAATAATACTAAGCGTAAGCGTGAGAAATTCGCGAAGAAAGCGTAATGCGTATTCTTAAGTGTACGCGAAATCAGAGAGGTACCTTCCTATATAAAAACGCGTGTGGAGGTACCTCATGGACTTAGTTGCTGCTGCGCGTTCAAAAATCCGTTGCTGTGGGGGCCCCGCAGCCCCATAAGCCATATCACGCACGACTAAGGAGATACTTCTAACGCGGTTGAAAGTGCTCGCCCCACGCGCTCAAGCGATATTTCAAGAAAATGACCTCCAATCTCCGGTTTTCGGCTCACCTTACGTCAGCTCTAAATGCACTATATGTTGCAGACTCATCCCCATTGTGTCAAAAAAGCATCTCTCTTGCAACCAGCGTCCGCGCAGATCACCGTCTACAACATGTCCGTTCGCACTCTAAGAATTGGTAAGAAACATTATTCACCCCTTCTGGAACACACCACAGATTCCTTCCCCCCTTCCCCCGAGAAAAAAACACAGACCAAACAAAATCGTCTATGACTAGCACACTGAAGCCAGATGCATCGCAGGCCTCATACCGGGTGATGGCATCGGAAAAGAGGTGATACCGGCCGGCCGTCGTGTCCTAGAGGCATTGCCTAGCTATCTGAATCTGAAATTTGACTTCGTTAACCTCAAGGCGGGCTTCGAGGCATTTGAACAAACCGGCAACGCGTTACCAGATGCCACGGTCGAAGTCTTGCGAAATGAGTGCGATGGTGCTCTTTTTGGAGCCGTGAGTTCTCCTACCCACGCAGTCAAAGGCTACTCCTCGCCAATTGTTGCGCTTCGCAAACGCCTCGACCTCTACGCCAATGTCCGCCCAGTCAAAACAGTTATGAATGCACCGAGGCCTATTGACATGGTCATCGTCCGCGAAAACACAGAAGATCTGTATATCAAACAGGAGAAGACGACTGAAGGGCCAGACGGCAAGGTAGCAGAAGCAATCAAACGCATAACCGAAAAGGCATCTTTCCGCATCGCCGCTATGGCTGGAGATATCGCCGTTCGCCGGCACAGACTTAGACTGTCGGGAGCTCCTAGTATCCACAATGAACCCACCGTAACCATCACACACAAGTCTAACGTCTTGTCCCAAACGGATGGCCTGTTTCGTGAAGCTTCCAAGAGAGCGCTTGCCGACGCGAAATTTGCCGCCGTGAATGTTGAGGAACAGATCGTTGACTCCATGGTATACAAGCTTTTCCGCCAACCGGAGGATTATGACGTTATCGTCGCTCCCAATCTCTACGGAGATATCCTGTCGGATGGTGCTGCAGCTTTGGTTGGTAGTCTCGGACTCGTGCCCAGCGCAAATGTCGGCGAGAATTTTGCGATCGGCGAGCCCTGCCACGGTAGCGCGCCAGATATCATGGGCAAAGGCATTGCAAACCCGATTGCTACTCTGAGAAGTGCAGCTCTTATGCTGGAGTTTCTTCAGGAACCCGCTGCAGCTGCTAAGATCTATGCTGCAGTCGATGCCAACCTTGGAGAAGGCGAGTTTTTGAGCCCAGACCTGGGAGGCTCCGCTTCAACCGAGCAGGTTGTCAAAGACATCCTGAAAAGATTGTGAAGGGATGCATCCATAGAGCTGCCTTACGGCAACAGGTGAGTCACGGCACCCACTTCAGCGTAATAGTCGCCAGGAACTTCCAGGAACTTCCAGGTGCCGATAGAGTTATCATATATGGAATGTACTGACTGTTGCCACAAATAAAGAGGTTGAATTCTAATAGCACAGTGAGATGTACGGAGCACACAACGAATAATAAAAATATTGTCTTGTCACAGCCTAAGTGACCCTTCTGCCATTTCGTGACCTGTATGTCACCACATGGAAGCACTGCAGGCTGTCATGCAATGCCGTTTACTCTACCGAGCAACCCGTCTCAGCCGAGGGATTAGTTTTGATGCTGCAAGGCAAAAGAACCATTGAGTGTATTAATTGTTCACCCCAATCATATACATTATGACACTCCATGATGATGACTGAATACGAATGTGGCAACGACTACGTTACGGTCATTTTGAAATTGCTAGTCAACACATTTATTGTACAGAAAGATCTGGTGGTGCAGCATTCTGGCGTCAGTTAGACATCAGATCATATTATTTTCTCCGACCTTAAGAACAAAATAACACATTATTTTGTTCTTTTTGCCTCAAGTTCTGACTCATACTTTGCTACAAGCTCCTTTCTATACGCTGGTTAGTGTGATATATTTGAAAAGTGCGACTTGAATATGATACGTACTGCAAATGAGGTGGTGTGGGAGCATAATGACTGAATTCCATGCTGAACTCTCCTTTACCCTGGGTTGCGGCCCTCAATTGCGAACTGAAGCCAAACATGGCATTTAGACTACAGTCACATATCAATGTGAATTCTTCGCTGCCTATTTCGGTGTCATGAATAGTGGCGTTCCTCTTGTTCATAAGCATGAGTATGTTGCCTTGAAATTCGTTTGGAGCCGTGATGGTCGTTTTCATCAGAGGCTCTAAGACCTGACCGCCTGCATCTGTGAATGCTTTCCGAAACGCCATCTGGGTGGCCAGGCTGAACGCATAATCAGATGAGTCAGTAACGTGGGTAGCACCGTCGTTAATGACCATTTTGGTCCCTATCACTCTGTGGCCTAAAAGCGGACCCTTTTCGCATGCCAAGTCAAAGCCCTTGGCACAGGCAGTTAAAAATTTGTCGGGAATATGTCCGCCTACGACCTGGCTTTCATAGTGATTATTTTCTGCACTCTCATTAGGTTCAATCCATCCAGAAACTCGTGCAAAATCACCAGGACCTCCACTTTGACGACGAAGAAGATAGTCGAATTCCGCTCGCCGGGAAACAGTCTCTCGATAGGCAACTCTTGGCTGGCCAGTAATGCAATCTGTCTTGTACTCTCGTTTCAAACGCTCGACATAGACTTCCAGGTGTAATTCACCCATGCCAGAAATAATCGTCTCCTCGCTCTCAGGGTCCACATGGACCCGGAACGTCGGGTCTTCACGCTGAAATCTGTTCATGGCTTTGCTAAAATTGTCCGCGTCCGCAGTGCGTTTCGGTCTGATGGAAAGCGACATGACAGCATCAGGCACAAACATTGAAGACATGGTATATGGCAAGCCACCATCAGTGAAAGTATCACCGGATGCGCAATCGACACCAAATACAGCGCAAATTTCTCCAGCACCAACTTCAGAAACGTCTTCCATTTCGTTAGAATGCATGCGAACAATTCTGGGGATCCGAACTTTCTTGTCTGTTCTCGAGTTGAATAGGTAGCTACCTTTCGTGAGCGTACCCTGATAAACACGGATATAGGTAAGTTGGCCATAGTTGTTTTCTTCCAACTTGAACGCCAATCCAACAAAAGGCAATGAGTTGTAAGGAACTAATTTCACCTGCTTCTCGTCCTTGGACTTGTCAAGAGCCGTGTTTTCGATCTGTGAAGGATTCGGTAGGTAGTCACAGACAGCATCGAGCATAGGCTGAATTCCTTTATCAGCTAGAGCGGAGCCCATCAAAACAGGCGAAAAGCTACGGGCAATGGTGGCGCGGCGAATCGCAGTCTTGATCTGGTAATTCGTTGCTTCCTGCTCTTCCAAGAAGATTTCGGCGATTTCATCGTCAACGTCAGCCAATTTTTCAATCAGCGTCTGACGTTTCTCTACTGCCAAATCTTGCAAGTTGGCTGGTATTGTGTCGGCCACTCTGACTTTGGTTCCTCTAGGGCCTTCGAAGTACAGGGCCTTCATCTCGATCAGGTCGACAACTCCCTGGAACTCGTCCTCAGATCCGATGGGAATCTGAATAGCAGCTGCAGGCATTTTGAGCTTTGAGTTGATCTGCTCCACAGCTTTCCAAGGGTTTGCGCCCATGCGGTCCATTTTGTTGACAAAGGAAATTCGGGGGACATTGTATCGTTTCATCTGACGATCCACCGTAGTGGTTTGTGACTGGACTCCGCTCACGGCGCATAGAATCATGACAGCACCATCGAGGACACGGAGTGCACGCTCTACTTCAATCGTGAAGTCAATGTGTCCTGGTGTGTCAATCAAGTTGAAGTGATATGTCTCTTCTGCCTCATTCTCCGTCTTCTTCCAGTCGCAGAATGTCGCCGCAGATTGGATTGTGATTCCCTTCTCTCTTTCTAGTTCCATAGAGTCCATCTTTGCACCGATAGCATCTTTCCCTCTAACTTCGTGTATAGCCTTGATTCGACCGGTGTAAAAGAGGACACGTTCCGTCACTGTCGTCTTGCCGCTGTCAATGTGTGCCTACAGTACGGTGTTAGATGACGGATTTCGAGCGCTGTCAGTAGAGAGATTTTCTGACTGCAATGCCAATATTTCGGACTCTGGATAACCTCTGGGCTTCTTCAGGCGCCATATTAGCCTCAACGTACTCGGGAGTTAAGCTGGCAGCATCTTCCTGAGCCTTTTTTAGCCTATGCCAACGTCAGACAAGGTCAGCATAAAGTCACAAAATGCCGATGGGTTCAAGTCTGTATCAGGCAAAGATGTCGTCTCACGCTTCTTGGGCAGCCGTTCCATAGCGCAACGAAGTTCGGCTTAAATATCTTATAGAAAGAGAGTCTGGAGATAACCCAAACTTAACGCATCGCGAGGGCTGCCGTTGCGAGCTCAGTAGGATATGGCGTCTGAGCCATCTGGCTGTTCCTGGTATGCTCATAACGAAGTAACGTCCTCACGGCATGGCCAGGAGAATACAGCTGCTGACAATTGGACTTTTTTTTTCAAGGCCCCTAGTCTGTCGCCAGAAATCACGGTCTCACGTGGTTGAGTGGAGAGTTTGTAGACGGACGTTGATTGGACACTGCGTCTGCTAGATCAGCGCCGCCATTTATAGCACGTAAAAAGGGCCGCAGCCTACTTGGCCACTTATTTCTGCGCTTTGTTATCTATCCCCTTTGCCTTGCAACAATGTAGTAAACCTGCCTACGATACGGTGAGCCGGTTTGAAGAAATAGCCTGTATTTGAGACAAGATGAGAAACTTCCGCCAATGGACTCAATACTTGATGATACTCTTCTTAGTAATACTGGGTATCGGGACAGTACCTCCGGGAGAACAGGAGGAGTGTGGTTGTGCTATGTGCTGGGCATTGCTTAATGAGTATTTGTGCACAAGTGGGCGCTTGGTATCTGTGACGATGAAAAGTCAAAGTAGGGAATTTACCCCCAATGACTTATAATCACAATGCATCTTGTTGGTACGGGTTACAACGCTTTTCACATTTGTAGAAGCCCGCAGAAAATATGTAGCAGTAAATTCTCTGGGAAATAGCGCACTCTTAGACTGATTCAGCGAGCTGAGCTCAGCAACCTTTACCTACCGACCCACTTCGGCAATTTAGAACATGGGGCGACGTCACGAACGCAGCGCGGTCCATTGCCTCAGTGTCACCTACGTCACATACACACTCGCTACCATATAAAACAAGTTCCCTATCTCAACTCTTTCGCATTTATCTATAGCCACTATGGCTCCGTCAAGCTGGAGAAGCTTAGTTGCCGGGGCTGTGTTTTGTATACCTCTTCTAGCCACGGCGTCCATGAATTCAACGTCCCAGAACCTTGATGTTCTGCGGTCCAAGTTGGCGTTAATGAATGAAAGACCCGACAACTGTCCTCCTTGGTCAGTTTGAAACTTCAATCCTTGTGTATTATCCAGTTACTTACGATTTCTAACGTCTATCACTCAGTTTTAACTGCCTTCTGCCCTCCCACGTCTGTGCCCAGTATGCAGGCTGCAACGAGTTCAATGGGAAATGTGACTGCCCTGAAGGTTTCGGTGGCGATGATTGTCTCCAGCCTTGTAAGTCTTTAGTATCGTTCTTCTGTCAGCCCTTGAAACACATGATGGACACGATTTAATAACCTACTCACTCCTACAGTGTGTGGCTCTCTGACCAGAGGCCGAGACAGGCCGATGCGACCCGGGAGTACATGCGATTGCGACGCGGGCTGGACTGGGATAAATTGCAACGTTTGCACCGAAAACAAAGCATGCAATGCGCTTGTGGACACCGGCATCGGCGGCGTCTGCTACAAGAACGGAGAGGTTGTGTTCCATAATCACCAGGCTTGCACAGTAACTAACAAGAAAATCACCGATCTTCTTGGTGAACAACGACCCGAGGTCACCTTTACCTGCCAGAAAGACCAACGCACATGTGACTTTCAATGTAAGTTGTTTATATTAAGTTCGAAGCCTTTGCGCACCCTAGGGCTGCTAACACGCATCTATAGTCTGGGTTGATGCTATCGAATCTTTTTATTGTCATCTGAGTGACTGCGAATCGGGTGCTGAGTTGACCGAAGCCACGAATGCTACTTCTTACAAGTGCGACGAAATACGTTGCAGCTGTATATCGGAACGGATGCTGTGCGGAAAAGATGGTTCCATCGACCTCAGCGAGTTTCTTGACCAAGCCATCCGCGGTCCTGGTGGCTTTGAATGCAGCCAAAAGAATGGCGGTGCTCATGACTGTGCTTTCAAAGAACCTGAGATGGACAAGCTGATACGCAGTCTCATTGGCGACTCTAGCATTCTCCTTGACTGCCAATCTGGCGAATGTCTGCACGAAACTCAAGTTCCTGGTTACACGAGACCAGTAAAACGAATTAACACACCTCTAATTGCCGCTGTGATTGCCATTTGCGCACTCTTTGTAGCTGCGATAATCATTATCACATGGGTCTTGTCACGACGCAAACTGAGGTACGGCGCAATTCGCCTTGAAGATTCAGATGACGATACTACCAGGTTGATGGCTGAACACAAACCCGCCATCCTATACTTTGAGCAGGTCGCTTATCAATTGAATGGCAAGACTATACTCAGTGATATTCAAGGAACCTGCCATCCGGGAGAAGTGACTGCAATTATGGGCGCTTCAGGTGCAGGAAAGACCACTTTTCTTGACATCTTAGCTCGGAAAAATAAGCGCGGCTCGGTAGAAGGAGACTTCTTTGTCAACGGAGAGAAGGTCAACGATGCGGAGTATAAGAAAGTTGTCGGGTTCGTTGATCAGGAAGACACAATGCTGTCAACTTTGACCGTTCACGAGACGATTCTGAACAGTGCTCTCCTGAGATTACCACGCGATATGGGTCGTGCAGTTAAGGAACAGAGAGTGCTAGAGGTTGAGAAGGAACTTGGAATCCACCAGATCCGTGACTCTTTGATAGGTTCTGAGGAAGGAAAAGGCCGTGGCATTTCCGGTGGTGAAAAACGTCGGGTTGGTATTGCTTGCGAACTTGTCACAAGCCCATCTATCCTTTTTCTTGATGAGCCTACAAGTGGTTTGGATGCCTTCAACGCGTACAATGTTATCGAATGCTTAGTTACGTTGGCAAAGAGCTATCAACGAACTGTGATATTCACGATTCACCAACCACGGTCTAATATCGTGGCCTTGTTCGACCGGCTCGTACTATTGGCACAGGGGAAGACTGTCTTTTCTGGCCCGTTCTCACAATGTCAGTCGTATTTTGACTCAATCGGCTACGAATGTCCACTGGGTTTCAACATTGCGGATTACCTAGTCGACCTGACGATGCATGCGGGTCGCAGAACCTCTTCTGAAGATGGAATTATTGCCACAGATGTCGTAAGTCTGGGTCCCAGTAGCACCAAGGCGGTAAAGTCGATTGCCAGTATATCAGGGGACAGCATTGGAGATGATAGTATTACAGAGACATCAGCATCATCCCGGCCGAGGAATTCCCGAAAGGACTCGATCCGGCTCCGGCAAGAACGCGAGCTCTTCACCCGTCGGAAACAAACTGCGGATACGGCATCGTCTTCTGATGCTGGGGCAGGAGTTCACGGGAACTTCAAACTCCAGGTGAATCCGTCGAATGCCATACCTTCGCAACTACGGGAAGACTTGCACGATCTTCCCCCCTCGGCGACAACTGGCACAGATCTTGATTTTATGACGCATGCTTTTGCGCAATCCGATATAGCTGAAAATACTCGTCGCGAGATTCGGCAGGCAGTAGCCGCTGCCACGGAAGCTAACGGCATAGACAACAATGACTACAGCCTTGAGGGGCCAAACATCAATGCTGGCGCCGTTGGTCGAGGCTATGCGCGGATAGGTTACTGGGGCCAATTCATGATCTTGTCGCAAAGAACGTGGAAGAATCTGTATCGAGACCCCATGCTCATGCTTACTCATTACGCGATAGCTATCATTCTGGCTGTCTTTTCAGGATATCTCTTTTACGGTCTGACGGACGATATTCCAGGCTTTCAGAATCGTTTGGGCCTGTTTTTCTTCCTCCTTGCATTATTTGGATTTAGTACTCTCACAAGTTTGACTGTCTTTTCTGCAGAACGACTTTTGTTTCTCCGGGAGCGAGCCAATGGTTACTACTCTCCGATTACGTATTTCACTGCCAAGGTTCTTTTCGACATTATACCGCTAAGAATCGTGCCGCCAATACTAATGGGGTCTATTATATACCCTATGACCGGTTTAGTGCCTGATTCGACGCACTTTTTCATCTTTATGCTAGTATTGGTGTTGTTCAACCTGGCTGCTGCATCCATCTGCCTCCTGGTTGGCATTCTGTGCAAGAACGCCGGAGTCGCTAATCTAATTGGTAGCTTGGTCATGCTTTTCAGTCTGCTATTTGCTGGCTTTCTGCTAAACCATGATGCTACGCCTAGCGGCGCTCTTTGGCTGCAGATGCTATCTATATTCCATTATGGCTTTGAATCGCTCATAGTAAACGAGGTTGTTGAGCTGACACTTGTTGACAAGCAATACGGGCTGGACATAACCGTACCCGGTGCAGCTATATTGAGTTCCTTTGGATTTGATAATGGTGCTTTGTGGGCAGACATCCGCCATCTGGGTATTTTTTCTATAACTTTCATAATATTGGCATACATGGCCATGCACTTCCTTCTCATAGAGAAGCGGTAGAAAGGCAGGAGCTGCGACAGACTTGACACAAAGTCCTTCGAAAGGGTATGCGGTAGATCGAACAAGTATAATAATACGTAGATGTACAATGGAATATACGGAGAACAATTTAGCTAGTATACACGAGTAAAAGACTGCTTATTCCATCTTGCCCCCGGTGAGATCCTCCGCTATTATCTTTTGACGTTTGACAGACCGATCAAACTCCGATTCATCGAAGTCCATAACTATCGTTGATGCTCCGGTTGATGTCTCCATCATATTGGCAATAGATGGAGGCTTACCATAGATACCCCACGTGTTTTCGGTAGATCCATGTCGATAAACTGTCTGACTTCGTTGTCGAAAATAATCTTCAGCAAACACTTTGTCTATTTCTGCCTTGAGTTCGTTCTCGTGGACAATGAAGTTGGAAGCGCTGATATAAAGCTCCATGATGGCATCTCGCCTAGCCTCACGCTTCGAATTCTCCTGAGCCAAAACATTCGTGCGACTTTTGTCAGCTCGAGAAAAGCGGCTGGGATCAGAATAGACTCTAGTGTCCAATATGGATTGCAAGATAGTAGGTCGAGTCAATCTATCATCTTCCCTCTCTGGCGCTGCGCCAGCTTTGTTATGCTGTTGAAACTTCCTGCTGACTCGGGCATTTCGAGCATTGTCAATTTCTGACCGCCTAGCCCACAGAGCGTCCAGGCCATCCTTCAAATTCGTTCGTCTGCTGTCGGCCAGTGCAGCTTTCCATCTCTGCGTATTGGTTTTCCCCTCCCGCGGTTTCATAGAACTTGGGGCTGTTCTCTCAATGTAATGTGGCTGAACTTTCTTGTCTCCCTCAGAACGCGAGAATATATCACGCGGGACAGGCAGATGGCCACGAACGCGAGCAGGTTTCGTTTCGTTTGATTGGGGCGGCGTAGGTAGACGGATGTATGAGGGAGACTCAGGGGGCACACGATTAGACCCAAGAGGCCGCGAGCCTGAAAATTTTCGAGAAAAGTGCAATCCTTTGCGAATCGGTAGTCGAATACACGGGCCAGGAGCTCTCAGAGGCATGACTGAAGACTGTGTGAGCCAATTAGTTGTGCGAATCGCATGGGTGCATTACACCGTGAAGAGCTCAGGAAAATTAGATGAGTTGATCGACCGGATTATTCTCTTCCGAAGAAGGGTCCCAACGCTTTCCACCAGCCGCTCGAAGCAGCTAGCGGCGTGATAGTGGGGCATTCTTCCAGCAGGGTTTTTAAACTGGGGATTTTTGAAAGTTCAGGATGTCCCTCAACCACTCTCTCCTTCACAACTGCGTTACTACGCCCGCGAGGGCTATATTATTCATTATGGGCACCGGGAAAAAGGAGGCTGTCAGGCGCGTTCACCAAGGCAAGACTGGAGATGGGCTTGGCAACGTACGTGTCAAAGGCGAGAACTTCTATCGGTTAGTATAGGACTCAAGCTACGATGATGCCAAGTTAACATATTGAAGCAACGCGAAGAAAGTCAAGACCCTGAATATGTATAAGGAAGGGAAGGTGCAGAGAAATTCAGACGGGAAGATAACGAAAGCAGCCTCCTATCAATCTCGAGATGTTCCGGATGCGCGAATCGAGCCAAATCGAAAATGGTTCACCAATACCCGTGTCGTATCCCAGGATACACTGAAAGATTTTCGTGACGCCATGGCTCAAAAAGCAACCGATCCCTATCAGGTTCTTTTGAAATCAAACAAACTTCCTATGGGTCTCATCAGGGATGGACAAGATACCAACGGTATAAAGCAACATAAGGCGAAGATGACAGTCGAAACCTCTCCATTTGCGAATGTCTTCGGACCCAAGGCACAACGCAAACGTGTCAAACTTGGCGTGAGCAGTCTTTTAGACTTTGCTGACGACACTGAGAAAAGCATGGACACTTACCAGGATCGTTTGGAACAAGCAAGGCTACTGAGCGGGTTGTCTGGTCAAGAGGAGCAAGAAGGTCTCGTCTCCATGGCTATTGAACCTGTTTTTGATAAAGGTCAGAGCAAACGTATCTGGAACGAGTTGTACAAAGTCATCGACTCATCTGATGTTGTTATACACGTCCTGGATGCCCGAGACCCCGTCGGAACTCGATGTCGTAGTGTGGAAAAGTACCTGAAGGAAGAAGCGCCGCACAAGCATTTAATATTCGTGTTGAACAAATGTGACCTTGTTCCCACGAGCGTTGCAGTAAGTTCATATTTTCGCTCATCTGTTTTCCTTGCATTTTTCACAAAGCCCTCATGTGGCCCCAATGTCTATGTCAGGACTCCCCCTTTCGTCTCACGGGGGCTGTCTGTTACAGCGTTGGGAGATCAAATTCACCACTCTCGACTGTCGTCAACTTGTTGGCGACTGATGGGTGCCGTTCTGGTCACTATCATGAGGTGGTATGTGTGTTTGAAGAGTTGAAGTCTACACTGGTTCATTGTGGCCACTTACTGTATGTAGACTTCTTAGTGAAGACGCACACATTTATTGCATCAAAATTCTGGAGCACAAGGGCTTTCAGCTAACGTGGGTCTAGGCCGGATGGGTTCGTTACTTGTCGAAGGAGTGTCCTACGTTGGCTTTCCATGCCAGCATCAACAATTCGTTTGGCAAGGGATCTTTGATTCAGCTCTTGAGGCAGTTTTCTACGCTCCATGCAGACAGAAAACAGATTTCCGTTGGTTTAATTGGAGGACCAAATACCGGCAAATCTTCCATCATCAACACTTTATTGAAGAAAAAAGTGTGTACTGTTGCTCCCATACCAGGTGAAACAAAAGTTTGGCAATATGTGAGCCTAATGAAGAGGATATATCTCATTGACTGTCCTGGTGTCGTACCTCCATCTAGCATGGACACACCTACTGACCTAGTACTCCGCGGTGTGGTCCGGGTGGAGAAAGTTGAACAACCGGAGCAATATATATCTGCAGTTCTCGGTCGAGTAAAACAACACCACATGGAAAAAACATATGATCTCAGGGGTTGGACAGGTGCCACCGAACTTCTAGAGCTTCTTGCAAGGAAGGGCGGGCGTCTTCTTCGGGGCGGGGAGCCGGACTTGGATGGTGTTGCCAAAATGGTTCTGAATGACTTCATGAGAGGAAAGATCCCTTGGTTCACGCCTGCTCCGTCATCTGTTGACGGCGCAGGTGGTTTGCGCAATCGTGATGGCCGTCTCGGCGAAATGCCCAGGAAGCGATGTCAGGATGAAGCCCTAGCAACGTCACTCAGCGATGATAAGGATCAGCCAAGCAGTGGAGTTGATGACATGGAGGAAGAGTTCGAAGGTTTTGCAAGTGATCAAGGGGCAGAACCTGACGAAGACACTGCTTGCAAGGATGGCGACGAGCAGACAGAAATGCTCGACAACACGGCGATCAACAGAACTAACGCTAGCTCGGAGGCGGCATCTCGTGACGCGAACGGGAGCTCTGCGGTTCAGATTATAAATCAGTCCAACAAACGGCAGAAAACGACTTGACACATTTATGGACCCATGTAGCTTCCTTACGCGGGTCATTCTATGAAGACGCTTCGTCAATCGCCGAGAGCTCTCCGGAACTGCGAGCATCCGCACTCGAAGCACCCTGAAGCTGGTGGTATTTTGGCTCTACGAACTCGCAGCTGAAATTCAAGCATCGTGCCGGGAATCACGTGGCCTGTCGGTTCAAGGCAGCTAACGTTGAAGGTGATCTCGTGGTAAATCTCTTACTCCTACTCCATGTGATAACCAACTAGAGTCAGCGTGCATTGTGGCTTTGGTCAGGACTTAGGGACACGGCGCGTTTTGTCACTGCTGGCCCAGCGTCAAACTCTCTTCGCGTATATTTGGTTAGATATCTATGGCGGATTTCATAACTCAGCAGGTAGCTAGCCATATAAATATATACTCGCACCGCAAATGCACTTCATGATATGGTAGACATTTGTCATTCGGTTGTAGTGCTACGATTCGTCGTGGGGGCCCTGGATCCATGTATGTAAAAAATACATATAGAAGCTACCTCTTCCGTTTTGGGCCTAGCTATTACTGCTCCTATTACGGTTAAAACCACGCATGCGTCGGCCGGCGGGCTTTCCAACTGGCCCTCTCCAAGAAGGACTCACCACTCGCACGCGTATCATAAACAAAGCTCGTGTGCGCCTAAGCATGGGTTCGTCGAAATCAAAAACTGCTGTCTCAGCTACGCGGAAATTTCCGGCTAGAGACTTAAGCCATTATGACTCCCCTACACCCACTTGTTTTAAGCAACGCGGAGGACGTACAAGGGACGACGGTAAGTCCCTTGAATACAAATAAGTTGTCATGAGATCAAGCACTGATTTCCAAACACAGTCACCAACGACTTTGCACCGGGCGACTTTTCACGGCGTTTACGAGACATGGGTATTGCAAAGCTGAACACAATCCCTTCGTCAAATAATAGCGTATCCGTACGAAATTTTCCTTCCTCACAATACAATGCAACGCTTTCAGTTCTGGAGGCTCGGGAGACTCTGCAACAATTGGCGAACGACGATGTACTGGGATCTGGCCGATCGGAACGAGACGTTAAACGATTTGCCGACATGAGAATAGCGATTCGCGCCCTCAGGATGCGAGACAGGGGGTGGTCAGATGGCGTTATAGAACAGAAGCTCAATCTTGAGCCTGGGGCGATGAAGCGAATTGGATCTGTTAGGATAATTTCCCACATTGCCCAGAACTGACATGATCCAATATATCATAACAGTGGTCTATCAAACTGTCTAATTGTTATACCTGAGAGCAAATGCTTACATAGACTTAAAATCAAAGAAAACGTGCGTCTAGTTTTGAATCCACTGCACTACTGTGACCGAAGTAGTGTAGACCATCGCAACCAGACCGATGACGATTAATACAACATCGAGACTCTTATCCCAAGTGGATTCTGCTATGCCCTTGTAATGCAAATAAGCAGGATATATATATACCAGTGGCACACACGCAAAGCTCCCGATCAAGGCCACAAATTTGTCCAAATCACTTGCGCCAACCATGCTGATACCAACGCAGATTGCCATGACTGCCGTGCGGACGGCGTTCTTTTGCCACTTAATTGCGATACTCTTTTTGCCAGTCGCCCGAGACCCAAATAATGAGGTTTCTAAAATACGCACAGCTGGAAATAACTGCACCGGCTCGCCAGCGAGGACAGCAAGAGAGTACAAGAATTGCACAGCATTGACCAATGCCGAATCTTGCGGGAAATTCGATATGATCTGGATCTTGGTCTTCTCCCCGAAAGTTGCATAACAAAGTGCGCCCACCGATATAAAGATCATAGTAATAAGTAGCATCACAAAGTAGAGAAGACTTCCAAATTGCTCCGGCTTCTTCATACTTGATTGTATAGGCAATATGAGACCTATGCCCTCAAAGGTGAAAATGGCCGAGCCAATAGTTAGAGTGAATGAGGAGGGATTGAACAGCCGAACGGAAGGATCTATTCCATCTTTCGTCAGAGCCAACACGTCGTATTGCCAAATGTACAGAAGTCCTGTGAGAATAAAAACATCCGCCAGAAGTGCCACAGGGCCCAATTTCGAAATGTTTCTAATCAAGGCGAGTGGCACCAGAGGTAAAAGCTGCAGCGCGATGAGGCTGGGCACATTGAGACTAAGCCCCCCGTGACTTCTTGATATCGCAGACAAGAAGGCATTCAGGTTTTCGGCGGTAAAAATAAGTCCCGTGCAAACGAAGCCCAGCTGGGATAAAGCGATGGAGCCGAGAATGAGATTGCGGAATCTCTGCCCGACAATGGAGGCCCCCAGTTCTCCGTACCCACCCCCATATCTTTGCCTGCAGTCTAGCAAAAGCCGAAAACACAGACAGTTGATGAGCGACACTGCAATGAGCGTCAGGGACGATAACAGGATACCGCCGTTGCGGAAAGCCTTCGGCAGGAACATGATGCCGGTGCCAATGAAAGCTTTGATGAGTGTGAAAAACGTCTTTACCGTGCTAGCGTCACCCTCCCGCCCGAGTCGCCGAGAGCTCCTGCTCCGCCCCAGAGATGGACGCCTGATCAATGAACGCTGCTCATCAGGTTCACTTGCATCTTCGTCATCGATCGCTGATTCGTCTTCTGAGGTGTCTTCATCCTCCAGGTCTTCGCCGGCAAAACTGCCATACAGATCCAAGAAATCAATAAAGTTCCTGGCGACGATTAAAGTACCACTCATCCTGCGTTGCCTTGCTCGTCGTTGCACGTGCTGACGTCTGAAACCACCTGGAGTACGTTGTTCGGGATAAGAGAGTTCACCGGCTGGGCTTAATCGTGGCAAGGGTTGATGAGAAAACGTGGCGGCTCGTCGAAGAGAGTTTGCTCGAGCTTTGATCTTGAACATGTCACGGTGGATATCACCACCTTGCAGTTTCAGAGACGATTCAAGACCATCCGGTAGCACATCTTCTGATATGTCTGCAGAGCTGGATGCCGCAGCCTCTGATGATATCGCTGTCGGTGTCGGCTGTCGGGAATTCGAGTCGAATGAAGGTTGTCTCGCGAGGCTTACCTCGGGATCAGCCGAGTAGCCTTCCGGTAAGAACTTGTCGAGAATAGCGGCATGACGCGGGGTTTCAGTATTGTCGTCCATGACGTCGGATTGAGTGAGAACCGATCTTGCCGAGCGCAAGATGTTCGTAGGTACTCAGAGTTTGTTGGGAAGAGAGTGCGAGGAAGATCAAGGACTCCAGGTCTGGATCACGGGACTCAAGAAACATACATACTAGTGTACGTGCGAGGAAGCCGTCCGATGGCTTTTATATTTGTTTGTGGAATATTTTTTTTTAAAGGACAGGCTAAATTTTAATTTTTCCTGTCTGCAAGACCACTAAGAAGCCGGAATTCTTTTTTTAGTGGCTTTTTTAGTGGCAAAAAATCACGCAAAAAAAAAACTTCTAGCATACTGAAAAAGAAATTCTTAGCACCTAAACTTGTAAAAAAATTGAAAAAGATTCTAAAGATTTCTGGGGAAAAAAAACCAATACTTAGCACCCCATAAAAATGTCTTAAATTTTGAATATTTGTATTTGTATTTTCCGCATACATAATGTTTGTAAGTATCGACTGGACTTAATGACACCTCTCTAGCTGAATAAAATATATATCGAGGAAAGTGATAATGCAAAGAAAGGTACGCGGGACCTTTAAATGAAAATCAAAATACCGAGCACAGCTTAGTATTGATTTGGTAAGATGCGGAGTCAGGGGCGCGTTGTGTGTAGCCCATCATATCGGATTCGTCCCCCGGGGAATCTTTACCCTCAACACAACTACCGAGCATTCGATTCAATCCTACGATGGACGACAAGAAGAACGAGAACTACGTCGTTCAGATGCCTGATGACGGGCGTGGACGTGACGAGAAGGATGCCTTCATGGCCAGGAGGCCATCACAGCGTCCTCGTGGACCAAACGATATCGGCCAGTCCCTATCGAAGCTGGATAATAATCCTCCATTGTCCGTCTTGGCATATTGCTTGTCTTCCATTAGCATGACTGTCGTGAACAAGTACGTGGTATCGGGAGCCTTCTGGAACCTGAACTTTTTCTATCTTACCGTTCAGGTATGTGCGAACGCGTCCGGCCATTGACGGACCCTCCACTCATACCGAATTCCCATTGAATAGGCCATTGTTTGCATTGCTGCAATCTCAGCGTGCAAATCTTTAGGTCTCATCCGAAATCTAGCTCCCTTCGATTCTGATAAGGCTCGAAAATGTATATAGGACAAGTTCCTTCCCGAAAACAAGACCTGAGGACTAATGAGCTCCCAGGGTTCCCGATATCGCTACTCCTCGTTGGCATGATCTATACTAGCACGAAAGCTTTGCAATTTTTATCGGTGCCGGTATATACGATATTCAAGAATTTGACAATTATTGTGATAGCTTACGGCGAGGTCATGTGGTTCGGGGGCAGCGTCACCCCAATTGCCTTGTTGTCGTTTGGGCTAATGGTGCTGAGCTCAATCGTGGCGGCTTGGGCGGACATCCAGAGTGCCATTGCTGGTGACTTCGGACATGCCGACTCTTCGACCGCTATGTCGACTTTGAACACTGGGTACGCTTGGATGGGGTTGAATGTTCTCTGCACAGCGTCGTATGTGCTGGGCATGCGCAAGATTATTAAGAAGATGAATTTCAAAGATTGGGACAGTAAGTGTTAAACTCACGACAAATGATACGTGGGAATAAGGCTAAATAAATGATATGACAGCCATGTACTACAACAACCTTTTGACGATCCCCGTCTTGTTCGTCTGCTCATTGCTAGTAGAGGATTGGTCTAGTATCAACTTCGCCAAGAACTTCCCTGGAGAATCACGGAATCGGATCATTATCGGCATGGTCTACTCCGGTCTGGCGGCCATCTTCATCTCTTATTGCTCAGCCTGGTGCATCAGGGTAACCTCATCGACCACATACTCAATGGTGGGCGCTTTGAACAAGCTGCCCATCGCGATTAGTGGCTTGGTCTTTTTCTCCGCACCTGTCACATTCGGCAGTGTATCTGCCATTTTCATTGGATTTGTTAGCGGCATCATATATGCCTGGGCCAGGATTCGGCAATCAAGCGTCTCGGAAGATTCGCTTCCCACCAGCAAGGCGGCGGCTATGAGCGCCAGCTCCCAGAGCAATAGAGATGCCGCTAATTCTTAAAGAGACGTCTTGGGGAATTGGAGACCGTCAAGTGGCATAGTCGTGTCGCTCTCGCAAACCCGCAAGACAAATGTAAACTATATTGGATATGTGCATTAGTGGCCCGAATAGTCTTCCGACTGGGGACCATGACACCACAAACCACGAAATCAATTAGGCCAGATTGGCCGACGCAACTTCGTTCTGAGCACATAAATGCCCATAATATGTTGTTGTTCAATTGGCAAGCCGTGCTAAACGCGCGGTACAAGTCATGTACACTCTATCTACCCCCTGAATTATTTATTTTCCAAATCTACATGCCCTAGTTTTTTGTTTCTCTTTAACAGCTACGATCAGCTGTAAGTGCACTACATATCTCCTCAGAGGTCAGGTTTGTATCCAATTAGATAAAAGTGAACTAGTTAGAGGTACATTTGCTTATATATAAACAGGCTAATAATAAATACACTACGCCGTTATGCGGTCACTGACCTTGTAGGGGCCTGTGGGGGCCCTGCAGACCCCTAAGGCATATATTTAACCTCTAATGACATAACCCTTAAATTAGCTAATAACTAGGGGGCAGCAGGCCAATGACAGATCTTTCCATTGCACTAGGTGAGGTCTACATGCCCTAATTTTTTGTTCCTCTCTAATAGCTGTAATTAGCTATAAGTAATACTATTATTAGAGAGCTATAAGGAAAACGCGTAGGATATCAACTAAAAGACACATTATTTTCCGTGTAAATTGTCCGCAATTAAAGGTACTAGTTAATCCTAGCCCCTATCTCCTCCATTTCGTATCAATTAGCCCTGTCATGTCAATTTGTAGAATAATTTAGGGGAGGTATTGTACTGTCATGACTTTGGTCGTAGGGTAAATGAACATAGTGAAGGCTAAAATTCGCAGTCACTACTAGAAAGGTGCTAAACTCTAACTTACTACATATAATAGGTAGTCTTCGCTAAATACCCTGCCCTGCGAACACGTGGCTGTCTTGTAGCTAGCTAGCCTCTTTGTTATCTGAACGGTCCGGAGCTCCTCCAGAGCTCCACTATTATAAGCGTTCAAAGTAAGAATATTATTCTTACAAAAGAAAAAAGGAACTACACTAGTGGTTATATAGCGCCTGGATTTATAGTAACTTATGCGTAGCCTATGCATAGTCTATATGCAGCCTTAACCTAGCTATATATAGTCTATATACTTTCTAAAGCTAGACTTAACCTAAGCTTATAGCTTAAGTCTATAATATACCCCCTTACTTATCTCTTTATTCTCTCTTTTAGTTAAAAGTAAGTAAGTAATAAAAATATAGTCCCCCTATATATAGGAACTAACTTTAGTATAAGTAAGAACTATATCCTATTAAGTAATATACCCTTTAGTATAGGTAAAGACTATACTCTATTAAGTAGTATGTACTATAGGGCTATAAGTCCTTTATATAGGCTATAAAATTTTTTAGTATAAGTTTACCTTACTCTAACCTTCTTTATTATATAAGTAAATTTACTTTACTTTAACCTTACCTTTAAAAACACTAGCTTATCTTATTTTTATACTTATTACTAGCTATCTCTATACCTTACTTACTCCCTTATCTTTATAGCTATTTTATAATCCTACCTTTACCTATAAAATCCTAACTTTACCTTAAGTAATACCCTTATTACCAGAGCTTTACACTCATGTAGTGTAGTTTTTTTTGTAGTTTTTTTATTTAATTTTATATCTAGCTAATTATTAAAGATATTATTCTAAAAATTACGTAATCTTATAGAGTAAAATTCTAAGAAAAATACTTTGTATAAATATGGGTCTAAAAGTGGGTCAGGGCCCCACAAATTAGAAATACTACATTTGTAGTATTTTTTTAGGGCTAAAATGTAGTGAAATGTAGTTTTTCTAATTTACGGCTCAACGACCCACTTTTAGACCCACCTTTGTATATAACTACATTGTAGTTTTTAATTTCGCTATCTAAAAATCTAAGTTTTATATCTATATATATTTTCTAAGATTAGATATGAATTATTTGTTAGAAAAAAAAAAACTACAAGATGTAGTGTAGTGCAAAGCTCTGCTTATTACTAACTAGCTATTAGATAATTATATAATATATTACCCTTATCTATCCCTAGCTTACCTTTTAAAAGTAAATAATATATACTCTAGCTAAAGCTAGACCTTATACCCTTAGAAATATAAATATTCCTATCCCCCCCTTATAATTCTAAACTCTTATAACTTATTATTATTATAATATCTCCTTATATATCCTTCTTATTCCCTTTTCTTAAGCCTAAATAATTATCTATCTCCCTTTTTATTCCCTTTTTACCTTTACTATATTTAATCTTACTATTATCCTAGCCCTTACTAGTATTACCTTACTTTCCTTACCTTCTTCTCCTTCTCCTAGCCTAAGTAAGGGTACTTACCTTAGTAAGTATATCTTAAAAGGTAACTTAAATAATAAGGCTTTCTTTAATAGTAAAGAGTATAAGTTCCCTTATAGCCCTTATATAAATAATCTCTATACTAAAGGAAAATATATATATACCCTAGGTATAAACTAGGCTTATGCCCCTTACTAAGTTACCTATTATTTATATATTTAGGAGATATATCTTTATAATACTAACTTAAAACTCTATTATATATTTAAGTATCTTAAAAACCTTTTAGCTACTAAATAAGCTATTAAAACCCTAGCTATAAAGTAAACTATATTTATTAAGGGATAATATACTATTCTAATAAAAACCTTTATTGAAATGTAGGGAGCTAGTTGCCGGCTGGCAACAGCTGTACAGGTGTAGCTCTACGGTTAGGGACTAATAGAACCACCACGTTGAATATTCAACGCAACGCAACAGAAGGTTGTGGCAGTTATTAACTAATAGAATTCAATCTAGATGACTTTTACGATATCTTATATACCAATAGAATTGATTTTAGTGACGTTATACGGGCAATGTGGCTGTTGGATTAAGAGGCCTAGCTATCTAGCTAGATTAAAAAGATCTTCTTCCTCTTATATACCCACTAACTATATTGGTGGATCTAGGCTGCTAAAAGGGTCTTAAGGGCCACTTTTAATTTTCCGCAAAATTCATTTGTATGTAAAATCTAAAAAATCGACTCATTACTATACAAACTAGCAACTTATATACACTAACTTTTGGTCTAAAAAATATTCCTGCATAAAATAAAAGCCCTGTCTTCTAGCTTTAATTTGCTATATATAAAACTTTTGTATAACCTCTAGTTAAAGAGAAAATCGCTGTTAAAGATAGCTATAGGGTAACCTATGTGTAGGGTAACCTGCTTACATCACCCTAGCTTACCTAATTACTAGTGGCGTAGTTATAGCTACGCTTGTAGCTATAACGCAATTAAATAATCCACAATTGATTTAGATTAGTTATCCACATGGTTAGTCGCAGCTGTTAATAGCTGCGACGTAGCTATTAATAGCCCCCTTCACGACCGTTGACAGCTGCAGTGTAGCTATTAGGCTTGTAATGCAAGCTAGTAATAGAAAGGTCCTTTAACTAGAAAGGGCTAAAAATAGATCTTATTTTTAACACCCCCTCTACAAAAGAATTACATTAAAGGCAATTAAAAGCGTATAAGGAGACTATAGGGTAAATAATAACTTTTTAGATAATAATAGATAAAAGGGAAAAAACAGGAAAAGATAAAAGACCCCCTTTTTAAATTCCTAGCTATTATTAAATATAGCTCCCTTTTTAGCGTTGTTTTTGGTTCCCTGTTAAAGGGATTTAGTTATTAGTTTTTAGTGATTATTAAGCCCTAAAAGCTTAATAAAAGCCTGATAAAGAGGTCTAGATAGAGGCTTTGTTAGACTATCTGCAGGCATTAACTTTATATCTAGATATTCGATCTTAGCTAAACCCTCTAAAACCTATTGCCTAATATAGTTAAACTTTAGCAAGGTATGCTTTGTATAGCTATGTAAGGCAGGGTTATAGGCAGTGGTTATAGCGCCTTAATTATTGTAATATATCTGGATAGGGGGAGAAATAAGGGTTTTTAGCTCCTTAAATAAGCCCTAAAGCCACTGTAGCTCCCGGAAGGTCTCGCAGATAGCGTTAGCTTTAGCTTTTAATGTTAATAGAGCTATTATACTAGCTTTCTTTGATTTCTAGCTAATAGGTCCGCTAGCTAGCTTAAATAGATAAGTGTAGGTTAATTTAGAGGTCTTTTTATCCCCTGCAAAATTACTATCGCAATAACCTATTAGGCTTTTGCTAGCTATACCTTTAGGGTCTCCCCTATAAATAATAGTAAGGAATTTAGTCCCTAATAGGTACCTAAGCAGGTTTTTAGCTACTTTTAGGTGCTCTATATAGGGGCTAGCTAGTGCTATAGATAGCCACTAAAGTATAAAGGCTACGTCTGGCCTTGTAAGCAACATTAGGTATATTATAGTCCCTATAATACACTAATAAAGCTTGATTTCACTAGCTATTAAAAGCTTAGTTGTCTGCGTAGCTAATACGCCTAGCTAAAGAGGTATGCTAATAGGCTTACTATCTAGCATATTAAATTGATTTAAAGCCTCTAAGATATACTAAGATTAGTGGATTTTCAGTATCCTTTTAGGTCTATCTCGTACGATTTAAACCCCTAAGAAGAATTCAGCAGGCCCCCTATCTTCTATTAGATAGACTTTATGAAGTTCCTTTTTAAGCCTTTAGATATAAGGTAAATCCGGTCTAATTAGAAGATAATTATCTATATATGTAATAATAAAGGTTTTAGTGGAGGGATTAAAGAATATAGCTAGGTTAGATATAAGAGGGTTAAATCCTAGGGACTTTAGCACTGCTGTTAGTGCTTGTTGCTACTCCCTTAAGCTCTGTTTTAGGCTATATAAAGACTTCTATAATAGAATTACTTAATCTTTAGAGGGTTTATAGCTAAAACTTTTAGCTAATTTAGCTAGTTTAGGATTTGCTTTAAGGAATTCAATAAATCCGTCCGGAATAACCATATAAATCTGTTATTGAAGCTTGCTGTTAAGAAAAGCCCCTATAAAATCAACCTATTTGATTTCCTAGTTATTCTAAGCCGCTAGGGCTAGTAAAATCCTCTAGCTAGGGGGAATACTTATGGCTACAAAGGTCTCTAGATAATCTAGACCTTTGATTTGCATAAATCCCTTAGTAACAAGTCAGGCCTTGTATTTTAAAGGATTATTTTCTTTATCCTTTTTAAGCTTATAAACAAGCCTATTCTTTAGTACTTTTTGGCCCTTAGGTACTTAGTCTTTCCCTATAAATTTAAAAGTACTAGCCTTTAGAAGCTATTTGTATTCCTTATACGTAGCTTCTATCTATTTATCCCTATTAGGGCTAGATATAGCTTGCTTCTAGGTCTTAGGTTTAGGGCTATTAGGGTTGTTTTCCTTTAGCTTCTCCTGTACCTTAAAGCAGATTTCTTTTATAAAATCTAGAGAAGAAGGGGAACTAATATTAACATCTATAGGGTTAATATTAGGGTTAAAGTCGGTAATTTTGTTAAAATCCGGGTCTAGAGTTGAAATCTAATTTCCTGGTTAAGTTATAGGTAGCGCCTGTATAGGAGCCTCTGGAATTGGTTCCTTAGGGGGTTGTATAGGCCCTATAGGATGTTTTCTTAACCTATAGGGGGTTCTCCTATGTTGTCTATAGGGTAATCCTTTAAACCTTGATTTTCTAAATCATTTTCCCCCTCTAAAGGGTTATCCCCTATAGAAAGCCTAGGTAATCCTTTAGAGACAGGACCTATAGGTTTTATAATCTTAATAAAGCTAGTCTTTGTAACTAGCCTTTTAGAGGGGATGTACACTAGGTAGGTGTTAGAACCTAGTGTAGCTAATAACCTTCTAGGGATAGTCCTAGCTACTAACTTCTGGGCTTTAGGTCGTTTTTCTAGGGGGATTAGAATCTCACAGTGAGATCCTATAGCTCTAATACTGCTAATATTAGTTATATAGGGCTGATTTAGCTCCCTAGCTAGCAGTTGTTTAGGGCTTTTATCCTTTGTGGTATTAGCAGTTATATTAACTAGGTTAACAACTACAGGTAATATAAAACACCATAGATATAATGGTAATTTTGCCTACTGGATAGTAGCCCTTAATTGATCTAGAATAGTACGAATTGAACGCTTTGCTAATCCATTTTACTTATGGATATAGGGACTAGAAGTTGTAAATTTAATCCCTTTAGAATTTAACTAGCTTTGATAACTAGAATCGATTTCTTAGCCCCCATCGAAGTGAAGGTGCCTAGGATATTAACCTAGTTGATTTTTAAGCCCTCTGAAGAAGCCCTTAATAGCCCTATAAATAGTTAGGCCTTCCTTATTAGGTAATAAGAACACCCACTTATATCTAGTCTTTTGATTAACTAGAAATAAGCAAATTAACTGTTTATTGTACGGTATAGGGCTGATTTTTAGCGTATCCCCCTCTATTTAATCTAGAGCTCTAGGGGGGTTAGGGATAGCTAATTTCCTAGGTCTTCTAACTACCTTAGATTAATCACAAGCTATATATTTAAAATCTTTATCCTTAATTTTAGAAAAATTAGGGATTCCTTTAGTTATAAGGCTTGTTTTCTTTAGCAAAGGAAGCCCTAGGTGCCTTAATTATACATGCTATAGGCTAGCTAGTTCTAGTAATCGTTAATATTGAAGATCCTTAGGGCCTGAATTAGGGTCTAGATTTGGGTCTAGATTAGGGCCCTCTCCGTTAGTCCCCTGCTAGGCCCCCTAAGAACCACAGGCCTCTTAGGGAGGTATTAGGGACCTTTTTCTATTACTAAGGCCCTCTAATACCCCTAAATCTATTTCCTTAGATTTATAAGGGACCTAACCTAGGGCTATAGGCGTTAGAGAAGGGACTAAATCCCCTAAATCATCCCGTTCGATTTCTTCAACATCATTATCATTTTCGTTGATTTTAGCGATTTCGTCCAAATCAGAAGCCTAATCCGGCTTTTTAGAGGGAATTTGAACCTCTATAGGGTAGCTATAACCCCTAAAGCTAGCATAGGTAAAAGGTCGGATATAATGAGTGTTAAAAATAAGACCTATTTTTAGCCCTTTTCTAGTCAAAGGACCTTTTTATTACTAGCTTGCATTGCAAGCCTGACAGCTGCGACTGACCGTGTGGATGACTAATCCAAATCAATTGTGGATTATTCAATTGCGTTATAGCTACAAGCGTAGCCACAACTACGCCACTAGTAATTAGGTAAGCTAGGGTGACGTAAGCAGGTTACCCTACACATAGGTTACCCTATAGCTATCTTTAACAGCGATTTTCTCTTTAACTAGAGGTTGTACAAAAGTTTCACATATAGTAAATTAAAGCTAAAAGACAGGGCTTTTATTTTATGTAGGAATATTTTTTAGACTAAAAGTTAGTGCATGTGGGTTGCTAGTTTGTATGGTGGTGAGTTGATTTTTTAGATTTTATATACAAATGAATTTTGCGGAAAATCAAAAGTGGCCCTTAAGACCCTTTTAGCAGCCCGGATCCACTGATATAGTTAGTGGGTATACGAGAGGAAGAAGATCTTTTTAATCTAGCTAGATAGCTAGGCCTCTTAATCTAACAGCCGTATTGCCCGTACAACGTCACTAAAATCAATTCTATTAGTATATAAGATATCATAAAAGTCATCTAGATTGAATTCTATTAGTTAATAACTGCCATAACCTTCCGTTACGTTGCGTTGAATATTTAACGTAGTGGTTCTATTGGTCCCCGACCGTAGAGCTACACCTGTACAGCTGTTGCCAGCCGGCAACTAGCTCCCTACATTTCAATAATGAGATTCTTTGTTACAGGGCCCTTTATGTAACCTAGGTGTAGTTTGGTTTTTAACGTAAAAGAAAAAACCATGTTTTTCTATATCTAGGGTAGCAATACAAGACCTATCTTTAAGATAAAGGTGGTTTTTTATAAAGCAACCGCTAGATATATAGTGAATAAGGCCACTAACTATATTAACATTAAGCTAAGGAAAATATAGAGCGTCCTTTAGCACTAAGGTCCTATATTTATTAGGTTTCTTTTAATATAAGACCTTAAAAATAGCACTACCATGGCCCTTAGGATAAATAGGACCACCACTAGTTACAATAGGGTTAGATTCCCCTTTTTTATAAGGGGTATAATCCCTAAAGACCTCCCTAGAATTAACTATATATATAGTTAAACCTGTATTATATAATAGGGCTTTTTTCATGTCTTTACTGTAATAATTAAAACCATTTAAGGAATTAATTTCTTGTTTTTCATTATCCGAATTACTAGAGCTAGAATTAGAGCTACTATTGCTAGAGCTCTTATAACTAGTCTTGTAATTACTAGGTTTCTTATACGGATTAAGGGCTCCGTTAGAAAGGTTGTAATTGCCTAGCATAAAAGAACCCTCTGTAAGCTCTTTATTTTCCTTTTTATCTGATTTTTAACCCTTTTGCTTCTTTTTCTTCTTATTAGAATTAGAAGAGCCCTTATTTTCTTTAGAGCTTTCTTTCTTCTTTTTCTAACCTTTAGGTGCCTTTTCCTTGTCTTTAGCACCTTTTTCTAGGTCTTTAGCCCTATAATTCAGGGCTTTGGATACTGTAGATAATTTATCCCTTTGTTTAGCTAGAAGGTCTGCTATTAGAAATTGAAGATTTAGGGCATCTAGGGGAGCCCCTATAGCCCTATTTATACGCATGCTAAATCATTGCCTCTTAGCCCACTGAGGGAAGGTTGATTTTAGGGATTGAAGATATTGATTAACCTGATCTATAGGATTAATTAGGACCCCTAAAATTAATAATCTAGCTAGTAGATTATTAAAGACCGCATTAAAGGACTCTAGGGTCCCCTTATAACCTTGAAAATTTAGGTTATGAAAGTCTGAATATAGGGACCCCCTTTGGATTTCAATGCTATGTGAATACTGCTGTACAAGTAAATTATAGGCTTCTTTAGGTGATTTTTGCTAAGTTATAGCGGCTTGGGGGCCTTCCGTATAGCTATCCCTTAGTAATATAAGGATAATAGCTTGGTTAGCGTCCCCTAGCGCCCTAGAAATATCCGGATTATCTAGAAATTCAGGCATGCCTAAAGCTCTAAATTAGATAGCTAGGGCTTGTTTCTATTAATTGAAATTTTCAGCTCCTTTAAGCTTAGTAGTCTCTAGGAAGCTATAAACCCTCTTATTAAATTCCTTAATAATTGAATTATTAAAGGCAGCTTGTACAGAGCTAGATTCAGGGGCCTTATCTTGAATAGGCTGCTGAACTTGCTCCTGACTAGTAGGCTTAGTAGCTTCCACACCCTCTATGCCTCTATTATTAATAGCTATAGTTAAAGCCTCTAGCTTCTGTAATAATAGATTGATAGCATCTTGTTGCTTAATAACCTGCTCTTTTAGCTGATTATTTAAAACCTCTTGCGCACTAAGATTAGGGGCTGAAGGCCCCTGACCTTTGACCTTGTTGATTGGTATCTATCTTCTAATTTTATAGAAGGGAAGTCTTCTATTTATACTAAAATTCCTTTTTATAGAAGGGAAAAGCTTCTATCCGCGCTAAATTTCCTTTTTATAGAAGGGAAAAGCTTTTATATTGCTTATGCGCTTCCTGTTTTATAGAAGGGAAGTCTTTTGTAACTATAATAATTCCTTTTTTATAGAAGGGAATAGCTTCTATCTTGTGGGTCCTTCCTTTTTTATAGAAGGGAAGTCTTCTATAACTGTACATAAAGTGCACTAGAAAGAATTTTATAGTGATAGGCTAGGCTTATAACCTATTAAAATGTAGGGAGCTAGTTGCCAGCTAGTAACAGCTATATAGGTGTAGCTTTACGGTTAGGGACTAATAGAACCACCACGTTGAATATTTAACGCAACGCAACGGAAGGTTGTGGCAGTTATTAACTAATAGAATTCAATCTAGATGACTTTTACGATATCTTATATACCAATAGAATTAATTTTAGTGACGTTGTATAGGCAATGCGGCTGTTAGATTAAGAGGCCTAGCTATCTAGCTAGATTAAAAAGATCTTCTTTCTCTTATATACCTACTAACTATATTAGTGGATCTAGGCTGCTAAAAGGGTCTTAAGGGCTACTTTTGATTTTCCGCAAAATTTATTTGTATGTAAAATCTAAAAAATCAACTTACCACCATACAAACTAGCAACCTATATACACTAACTTTTGGTCCAAAAAATATTCCTATATAAAATAAAAGCCCTATCTTCTAGCTTTAATTTGCTATATGTAAAACTTTTGTATAACCTCTAGTTAAAGAGAAAATCGCTATTAAAGATAGCTATAGGGTAACCTATGTGTAAGGTAACCTGCTTACGTTACCCTAGCTTACCTAATTACTAGTGGCGTAGTTGTAGCTATGCTTATAGCCATAACGCAATTAAATAATCCACAATTGATTTAGATTAGTTATCCACACAGTCGGTCGCAGCTGTTAACAGCTACAACGTAGCTATTAACAGCCCCCTTCGCGACCGTTAATAGCTACAGTGCAGCTGTTAGGCTTGCAATGCAAGCTAGTAATAGAAAGGTCCTTTGACTAGAAAGGGCTAAAAATAGATCTTATTTTTAACAACCTTTATCTATTACTAAAAGTAATTTAATAGTATATTAGCTATAGCTTAAATTAATCTAGCTAAGGCCTAATCTCTAGCCTTCTCTCCTATAAGTACTGCCTATACTTAGGGAGTATTTAAGGTATAGTAACTTATACTTACTAATACTACCCTTACTTACTAGGGCTATAATAACCTAGCTACTAAATTTTTTTATAGTATATAAACTATAAATAATAACTTAACCTAGTTAATCTTTATATAGAAGTAAGGTAATGCCTAGGTATAATAAATATTAGCTAATACCTATATCCTAGCTAAAAACATAGTAGTATTAGCCTATACTATAGAGGAGAAATACTAATACTATAAAGGAAATAGTAATAGCTCTCTCTTTTTCTAATTAATCTTTATTTAGGTAAAAACTTAGTACTAAAGTGTGTGTATACTAGAGGGAAACTAGGTATATTAAATTTCTATAGCTAAATTAAATTACACCCTTTTAGGGCTATTATTTATCTATATATTACCCTATTATAACTTAAATTAATTAAGTGCCTCTATATCTTATAAGCTTTCTAATAGTTCTTATATTAGCTAGATATAGCCTTTCTATTTAACTAAGATATTCTAGTTTAAACCTTAACCTAGTGTATTCTTAGCTACTAAAATTTCCTTTACCTAAAACTCTAAGAGATTATTATTAGTATCTATTATAACTAGGTCTAGTAGTAGTTATTTATTAGCTAGTTTTTAACTTAGTAAAGGATTACCTATTATATACTATACTAGGTTAATATAAAAGATAGGGTATAGTCCCCTTAGGATATCTAGTTTAATAGTTAAAGGTATAGGGACCTTAAGTACCTTATATTTAGCTATAACCTAGTCTAACTTCTTATAAGGTTAGTTTATTTTAATATTATAAAGACTAAGCTATATATAGTCCCTAACCTAAAACCACTTTACTAGCCTATAGCTACTATTTATCTTCTCCTATTACTACTACTAAATAAAAGCTTTTATAGCCTATATTAAATCTATACTATCCTTTAGGTACTATAAGAAGGCCTAAGCCCTTCCCTTTACTAATATTATAAATAGTTCTATAGTAAATAACTCCTAAATTATAGGTATATTAAACCTATATAAGGCTATATTTGCGCTTACTCTAGTGACTAATAAGTCCCTATTATTTAATACTGGTTAATAGGCTAGTAAGTAGTCTAGCTATTTAAACTAGGAGAAAGATAGTATTATACATAGAATTACTTATACCTCCTAGTTAGCCCTCTCTATACTACTATCTATTTATAGGTAGTGTAATGTAGAAAGTAATTATTATATACTAACTCCCTTATAGAGTTTAGTCTAGAAATTACTAAGCTAATCTAACCTATAGTCTATAATAATTTATATAGAGAACCTATAGAAGCGCTACTAGTAATACTTAAATTATTTTATATATACCTTAGGTACTATTAATATTATTACCTCTAACTAAACGTACTTAGATAGCTAATCCGTAATAACCATTAGGAACCTTAGCTACTCCTAACCCTAGGCTAGAAGGTTAGTTATAAAGTTAATAGATATTTATAACTAGTACCTGTCTAGCAGTGGGATTAGCTTTAATAAGCCTTATTATAGTTACTAGCTCTTCCTCCCTTTATAATAGTAATAGTTTTGTATAAAATAAGCTATATCCTATAACATACTATTCTAATAAAAGTTCCTTTAAAGCACCTTAAATATTATATTCTGCCCTAGGTAACCTAATAAGGGTAAGTTATAGACTTATTATATTAATATCATAGTTAGTAGTTCCTATTTAGGAACCTATATTTGCCCTTAGAATTAAAGTACCCCTTTTATGCTAATCTAATAGTCTGTAATTTACTCTCTTATATTAGTGGCTTCTAGGAACTTCCTAGCCCCTATTACTACTGCGTTAACCTATAGCTTATAAGCTTTATCCTAGGTTAGGGACTAGTCCTATAGGGATTAGAGGTATTTATCTATAAATAATAACTTACTAGTAAGAAGACTCCTTAATAAGGCTAGACTAGTATTTATAATAACCCCCTCTATTACTATAATAGGCTTAAGGTATATATATAGTTATCCCCTCTTAAAGCTAAATTTTATAGGGCTTATTACTAATTAAATAATTAAGGTTTTCGCTCTATTTATTTCTAGCCTATCTAGATAATATTATAATAGCGTGTCTAGTTATTTCGCTTATATGCCTAGCCTATATTATAGGTAAAAGTTAAAGAATGCTAGAGTCTCTGCTTATTATACCTATTATTCTAATATCTCCCTTAGCGCTATAAAGTACTTAAGGTTTTTATAGTTTATTAATATTACTTACACTTTAAAGCTTTGCTAACTATGCCTTAAGGCAGGAAATAATTATTGAATTCAAAAGAGTGGACCGATCCATCTGCACCTAGGATTACAAAGCCTTATGTATTTTTAACACCCCCCCTGGAATTGCACATCCAGGTGCCCTATAGAGGTCTTAGGCTTATACTAGCAATTGAATTTTTTAGTTATTTCGGCAGGGTTCGAACTCGTAACCTTGCCTCGCAGAGCAGTGCTCCA
>JFGW01000171.1:0-65279 GCA_000729825.1 Epichloe sp. AL9924 | reverse complement strand
CCTTTCCGTTAGCACAACTTATCGTCAAACGTGGCCTTCCTATTTCATAAGGCGAGTCGTCGTCGGGTAAGTTGCCTCTTCTGATTAACCTTGCTGATCTGCGGTCTTCGAAAACTGCGTGGTTATCTGTGAGGGTAACCACTGATCAGTGTTGGATTCACAGGGTATTGAATTCAATAGAAATAGGGTGTGAGCCCGAGGGATAGTATCATTATGATCTTCTATCCTAGGCTTCGTTGTTTTTCTATTAAAAAGAGAAGCTAAAAGCTAGAAGCCGCGATAATGAAGGGAAAAAGGGGTTGCGCGTTTGTAGCCCCACAATTCCTAGCCAATGAGAGGGGTCGGTTGTGGGTCACGTGCGGGGCTCGCGCGCGGCCCGACCTTCTGCCAAGTAATTGCGGCTAGCACGCGCGATTGATATCACCTTTGTTCCAACATATCCTCTGTTAGTGAAAATATCTTTTACTATGTCTTCCTTTTCCGTATTAGTTTTAAGATCCTAGTGATTTTTTTGTCTTTTTTATAGAATTCCTTTAATAATGCTGTCTTCTGTGCCTGTAATAGTCGGATCTGTATGTTAAACCACGGAATTCTATTGCGAAGAAATCCGGCTATTCTAATAAAGGTTTTAAGACTTAATAGGTTAGTTAGGAAGATTATTTTTCAAAACGCTTTTAGCCTGTTATTCGTGTTAACGATTCCATCGCTATTAACAACAAAACTAAGTAATTAAATGGCGGGGTAACTAATAAAAGACTTCTTAGCCACGATTATTATCCTGTTTTCTTTAAGAATCTTAAGTATAATGTCTAGATACTTTAAATGTTCCTTAATACTATCCAAAAATATAATAATGTTGTTAATATAAACACAAATAAAGTGCTTATACTTCTAAAAGAGTTAATCCATAAATCGTTAAGCGAAAGCAGGGGAATTTTTAAAACCTATTAGTGCCATATTTAATGCTTTAAGACCCCGATTTGATATCACTACTATACGGGCTTGGTAGTCTTTTCTAATTGGCAGTTAGTAGAAAAATCCTGTTCTATTAAAGAGAGAAAAAACCTTCTTGCCACGAGTATTATCTATAATATCGCTTTGGTCTAGCAGGGGGTAGATATCTAGCATAGCCATATTGTTAAGCGGTCTTATATTAACTATAACTCTTCCTTTCCTTTCCTAGCTAGTTTCTTACTAAACTATAAACACTAGATACACTATCGCCGCTAGCTTATCCAGATATAATATCTTCCCTTTAAGGTAAAGTTTGTTATGTACTTCATTAAGTTTGCTTACATCCTATCCTCCTAGCCTATATAGCTAGATTAGTCTTATTTAATATTGCTATCCGTTAACTAAGTTAATCCGCATTTTTTAATCTTCGGGCATAGGGACAATACCTCTGTCATAATAAATATCATATTTATCCGTAAGCTAAACAAATTCGCTCGTAGCGTTATAATTAATATTAGCAACTCGCACTCTAAATTTGTTTATAATATACGGAATTTCTTTTGGACACGAAATCCTGTACAACGGCACTCCTACGTTAACCTTCTTTAGGTTAAGCTTATCCTTCTCCTTGTTAGATTTATTGCTATCCCTATCTATATCTCTTATTTTTTCTATAATATCCTTGCTAAAATAAGCATAATATGCTAAAGGATTATTAATCACATAATTAGCATTAACTTCGCTAGCCGCCGTTAGTCACGTAACTTTCTTATGCTTGTGAATAATGATAGTTTTATTAGTAGGATTGTGTGTAATTATTCGACCTAGGCTAGATCTATTAAACAAAGCATTAGGGAAATATTCTAAATATAACTACGCATGGTATATACTTGTTTCCTAATTCCCCTATACTGTCTTCTATGTAACTAGTATATACACGGTTCCTTTTAGCGGAATTAACACTGTTTGCGCTATAACTACCCTTTAATAGGGTACTTTATTAGCTAGCTAAAAAATCTCCGCTAGTACTGTTATGCTATAAACTAATCTAAAAACCACTTTAGGGTTTACAAAATTAATCTTCACTTTGTATTTGTAAAGGAAATTCGTTCTAAGTAATAACTTTAGTCCTAGATTTAGCATTATGTCCGCCGTGACTGTAAAATAACTAGCAATTTCGGTTCCACATGCCATTCCTAGAATATAAAAATCAAAAGTGGCTGATTCTGTGATGTAAAAGGCTAACTTAACTCTAGATATAGGCTTAGGCTCCTGCATTCCCTATTTTACATTTAACCTATTTTGTTCTAGCCACGCCTTATCTGCCAAAATTAATAACGTTCCTAAATTAAGGCAGATTTAATAACTCTTGCCTTTATTATTAAATTTAAGAGGGATTTTTAAGTATATATTCGCTTGTTTTCTATTGTACTTAACTTCCTATGGTCTTGCTATGGCTTTAATTACTTGCCCTAGAATAAGTTAACTTAATCTAGTTAGATTTGCTATTATGCTAGTTTTATTCACCTCCTTTACGGTGTTTTCTATAAAATAAGTCTTAATAAAATTAGACTCCTATCCTAGGATCTCCCTGCTGTCTTTGTCTATAACCTCCCCTTCTTTAGCTATGTGGTAACCGCACTCCTAAAGGTATATTTCCTGCTATTATGCGTTAGAATTGTTATTAAACACCGTAATATTTGCATATTTCTTTTCTTTAGTAGGCGATTTCTCCTAATGTTAAAATTACCTAGGCCGCTATAACTAGCCTGTCCTTTCTAATGGTCTAAAGTCTTAAGGTTATTATTTATCCTAATGATTTTAGGGGTTATCTTATTAATTCTAGCTAAACTCTGTTCGCTCTCTTCTCTTTTCTTAAGATTTATTTCACTATAGTCGCTAATTTTGTCCCTTAATCTAGACATTTTGCTAGTATAGCCTTAGTTAGAAAAATCCCAAAGATCTTTAGGCGTTCTAATTATCCTATTAGTAACGTTAATTTCCTAGCTAAAATCGTACTCTTATTGGCCTATTCTAATTTGCTTAAGCTTTATCCTTTTTATCTTCTAAGTTACTACTAGATATCTTTTTATTAAAGTGAACCTTAAGCTTTCCTTTACCTTTTCTAGCTATAGGATAACCTTTGCTACGTAGGTAATTATATAGATCCTGCCTTTTATTATCTACTATAGTGACATAGGCTAATCTTATATTAGTTATAGTTAGAACTAGATATATTTAGCGTAATCCTAGATATAGTTTAAGGCGTAGATACACTAGAAGCTAATAGTCCGTTAATTCACCATTTACCCTAGTATACTAAAAGATTTTTGACGTAAATTTACAAAAGGATACCTTATTTATAACGTTCTCTTTAGTGTATTCTGCTTTATTAAGCCACGCTATTATATCCTAAACCTAAATACTAAATTCCTTTTAAACTGCCTTAAAAACAGAAGGTATATCACTAAATATAGTATTCCGCTCTCCTAAATTAAGATATTGCTGGCACTATACTATTACATCCCCTTAGAATAATATCTAAATCTTTTTCCGAATAATATCCTATTAGCTAGGATTAGCACAGTATAAGTAATCTTCAATAGCTTAGACCCATAATTTAATATCATGAAAAATAGTCTGCTTCCTATTATGCGTAATAAGGTCTCTATTAGCCTCCTCTGGTTTGTTATAAGGCTTAAAGTGTCTAATATCTGTGATTTTCTATGTTAAATCCGCATTCCGTTCTGTGTTTTCTGTCCGTTAGCTATACTAATCCTAATTAAGCGCTAGATCTACCCTTCTCTAGGTTCCTAGATTAGCATACTATTCTTAATCTAGGGGAAACAGGGTTTACTGCTATATCTAGTGTAGGTTAGCCTATTGCTATACAAATCCCTGCTAATCCTATGGTTGCTAGTATTGCGGTTACTAGTATTGCGAATACATTGGTTATGCTAATAGTCCTGCTCTAGCTTCTAAATAGCTATTATACTAACCCTAGTTGTTTAGTAAATATAATATTCCCTAGGTAGTATTTTGCGCTAATAGTGTTAATTCTGCTAAGGCACTTACGCTTTATAAGCTTCTGATTTTAGTTATTAGTCTTATCACTAGCTAGTCTATTCCTAACACTATTTAGTCTATTATAGCCTACTACGTAATTTGCTGCTGTTCTAATACTTCCTAAAGGATCCTTATAGTGTTAGATTTACTCGCTGTAGTGCAAATTTCCCCTAGATCTAGTTAATCTAGTAAGTTCCTTAAGGGTCCTAGCTATAGGTCTTCTAGATATAACTCCGTTATCTAGTTAGGGGGTTTAATACGCTAAGTAGCGGTGTTATCTTTAGGATAGTAAGCAATCCCCTTTCCTTTATTATTTTTATCCTTCTCTATACTTCTCTTAGTTTTAGTGGTAGTAGTGCTGTAAACTAGGCTATTAGTGCCTTTAGATAGCCTCTCTAATGCCTTACTACCTTCTAATCTATTAGATTTGTTAAGGTATCCTTTAGTTTTAGCTTTTAGAATATAGGATCTAACTTGCTTCTAAATAAGATACACTATTTACGTATTTATCGGGTTCTAGTAAATAGGTGGTTCTTGCTATATTAGATGCTCATGTCTTGTTGCCACTCTGTTGTTAAATTTATATCTTATAAGCTTATTTAAATCTTCTTATTCACTAATTTTAATAAGTTTTTGTTTTTAATACTTAAATCCTAGATTTTATTTATTAAAAGTATAAAACTAGTGGATAAGGCATAGTTTGTTTTTAGTAACTAGGAAGTTACGCTAAAACTCTGTAAATTAACGTTATAAACAGTTAGTTTTAGATATAAGGTTTTGTTTCTAGGTTTCCGGAAGGGCGTAACAAAAGAATCTCTAATTACTACCACTTGTTATGTGCTAGTTTGGCATAATAGGGGGCGAATCCGTTAGAGAGGCTAACGGATTCGCGATTGTAAAGTTATACTAAGTTCACTTGCGCAAGCTACTGTTAGGGGTATGGTAAGATATTAGAAGTAAGTTGATTCTGTTCTAGCAAAGTCCGAATCTGGCCTTATATTGGCCACCCTTGCGTTCCGCCACGTAACAGTTACTACTATAAGGTTAGGTCTAGATAATCTTAGAGATACTACTTATATAAGGTAGGTAATTACTATTATTAGCCTTTATATAATGCTTATATTCCCCTTACTAAGTAAATATTATTAGCGCTAGATAATAACTCTAAGGTATAGCGCTCTTAATCCCTGTTTTAACTACTCTCTTTCTTATATATTATATAGATAGTGGAGTAGTGTTAAAAGGCACTATAACTCTAATTAGAACTTATTATAAAGCTAGATTTTATATATAAAGAGGTTATTACTTTAAGTAATAAGGCTAAGGGTGCTACTAGGGGCTCTTTAGTAGTAGATAATAAGAAAGTAACTAAGGTAATAGTATATCTTAAGGAGGTTATTTACCTTCTTATATAAGTCCTTTTCCCTTATATTTAGAATAGCGTTTATATGCGTTTTTTTATATAATAGTGTTTAGTGTTTAGCGTTTTACTAATTATATTTGCCTTAGTAGCGCTTTATTTGCTAAGGAGGGGGTCTTTATGTATTTCTAGGGTAATTAATTTTATACCCCCTTATTAATATGCCTATGATTTCTTAATAATTTATACGCTTTAAATGTTACATAGTGTGCGTAAATCCACTAGACTAAGCATTAATCTAAAGCGTTTAAAGTGCTAATAATTTAACGCTTTTATAAACCTATTAGCAAGCATCTTTACTATTAGTAAATACGTGATTTTAAAGCTTCCTTTCTTAAATTCCTGCTTTAACTACATATTATAAATATTAATATAACACAGTTAAGTGTTTAATCGCTTACTCTTGTTTAGTACAAGCTAAATTATTTGTTAATTATTATAATTAATAATCTAGTCTTTATAAGCGTTGAATTTAATATCTCTAAATAGGCACTAGAGGCTTATAGTCTCCTTTACTACCTATTATAAAGTAAGCAATTTAGCCTCTATTATAGACATTATTACTATTATTTAGCGCGTAGCTTTCTAGATAATAGGTCCACTAAAGAGAGTGATTAAGTATCCTTATAATAATTTATAAGTCTTAAGATTATTTATAAAGGAGGCATTACTTAAGATTTAAAGAGCTTAAAGTTTAGTGGTTATACTATAGCATAGCGCGAGTTTGCTTATAATAAGTAAATAGCAAATAGCTTAGTCTACTGCCTTTATATGCTCTAGTCCTAGATTTATTAGGTATTATAATAGCTTTGCCGCTGCAAAAGCTATGTTAGGCCTAATTATAATTATAGTATATAGGATTAATCTAATCTTTTCCTAGTAGATCTTTATTACTTACTTCTTAGCTTTGCCCTTAAACTTATAATACTTTACTACTAGGATTAGTATAGTAGGGAAAGTGCCTTTTCCTACTTGCTTAAATTTCTCCCTAATCTTATTAATATATGCCTTATAACTAAGATATACCCTCTATTGTGCTTAATCTCTAATAATTTAGATCCCTAGGAAGAATCTTACTTTACCTTTCTTATCTAATTTATATGCCTCCTTTAGGCCTTTAGAAATGCGGTTAGTAATCTCTTTATTATCCTTATAAAATACTATAAGAATATTATCTATAAAGAATATAAGGAAGATAGTCTAATCTTTTATATAAAATAAGCAGGGCTTCTCTTTGCTTAATTTAAGCCTAAGCTTCTTAAGTAACTTGCTTAATTCCTTAAACTATAGTTATAGAGAGTCTCTTAATCTATAGAGGGCCTTAAGTAATTTTATATATTCTCTAAGTATTATAAAGCCTTTAGGGAGTTTATACGTTATAGGTATTCTATCCTTTCTATATTTAGCGTAGAGGAAGGCATTCTTAATATTATACTACCTAGTCTCTAAGTTAAATCTAGTAACTAAAGCTATAAATACACGGAATACATGCGCGGTAAGCGTTATAGCATAGGTGCGTTTAATAGTAGAGATATCTTAGAGGTCTCTACGCACATATAAGCGCGCTTTGTAATAGACTAACATCCCCTTCTTGTTAAACTTATAAGAAAACACTTATTTTAATAGCAGTGGCTTTAAATAAGCTATAAAACACTTTATCTACTGCTATATTCCTTGTTCTTTTAGCTTATTAATCTCTTTATTTATTGCCTTTAACTATTCTTCTCTAAATAGATAGTCCTTCGCTTTCTTCTATAACTTTAGAGGTTTAGTAAGGTCTAATTAATAAATAGTCCCTGCCTTTCTCTTTAGGTTAAGGTATAATCTATTTTCTTTATTATAATATATGTTAATCACTAAAAACATAGTTTTATAGCGCTTAAAATCCTAATCTCCTAGAAAGAGCTTATAAGGGTCTCCCTCCTTAGTCTTCTTATACTTAATAAAGAGATCCTTTAGGTCCTAGAGGCTATTAATAAGAGCTTTATTAGGTCCTTTTCTCTTTCTCCCTATTAGCTAAGCATAAGAAGGAACATTACCCTATGCTCTCTTTGTTCGTAATCTTAAGCTTATTTACATACCTTTATATGTAACTATTCTAAGACTTTATTCTACGATTTCCAGCTATATAACTAGAGCTCCCTTTAAGCCCTCCGCGTAGGTAGCTAGTCTAGCATCTACTCCTATAGGTTTATCTTATTGCTAGTTTTTCTTTGTTTTATTTACTAGCTTAGGTAGTTAATTACCTATTAAGTTATTAATAACTTAGTCCTTAGTATTATATGCTTAGTGTTCTAGAACCTTATAAGGATATTAGCTCTCCTAAGCCCTTATAGTAGCATCCTACTTACCACTTATTAAATCTATTATTATATTACTTTCTTAAGCGTGTAAATCTAGAGTATTATGCTTCTTTTTACTCTCCTAAGCTTCTAGATTAGGAGTCTCCTACTCTCTAATTACTAGATCTAGTAATAGCTAAGGTATTTAAAGTCTAATTTACTTATTAAGGTATATAGCTTCTCTTTCCTTTAGCTAAGAAGTCTATAGAGCTTCTACCCCTAAGTTTAAACTCTTAGTCTAATCCTTTTAGGGTTTAATTAGCGTAAGGAAAAGATGTAATTCTTTATCTAGTTTAGTATCTATTTTAAGGGCTTAGAACTGCGTTTTAAGCTTGTTAATTAATAGCTCTATTGCGCTTTCCTTAGCTAGATTATAAAAAATTAACTTATTAAACGTGACATTCCTTGTTATTATAACCTTTCCTAGTCTTAGTATTTAAATGCAATATATATTAGAGGTAAAGTACCTAACTAGATATCTAATATAGCCCCTAGGATTTATCTTATAGAACTGTCTATGTTTATTAGCTTTATAATCCCTTTAAAGAGAATAAGCGCAATAGCTATATATATATAACCCGCTCTAATCTAGCCTTAGGTTAGCTATAGGCTCCCTTATTAGTAACTAAGTATTGTTATAGAACTAGGTTTCTAGGGTTTCTAATGGTGTTTTCCACCTAGATTATTAAATAGGGCTTATGTTATATAGGTATGCTACTGCTTATATGCTCTCTAACCATAGATTTAGTGGTAGCCTTCTGCCCGTGAGCATTATATTTAACTATAATATAATTATTTGCCCTGCCCTCTTTATAACTCTATTAGGTTTATAAGTGTACGGAGGCATAAGCTTAAGATTAATGCCTTGCGAGTGTGCCTATGTTTAAAAGATTATATCTTTAAATTAGCTAATAATAGCTCCTTTGTAATCTTGCCTAATCTTTGTAATTAATAATCTAAATTACCTTATAACCTATTATTTAAGGTAAATTAATATATTAAACACTATTACCTATGATTTATTAGGTAATATATATATATAAATTATGCCTAAGAACTTATCTTTTATAACTATTAACTAGTTTATACTATTATAACTAGGCTTATAGTCCTAAAGGTCCTAATAGATCCTCTAAAAAGGCCTTAGTAATGCATATTCTAGTAGTCTTCTTAAAATAACTTAGTAAGCGTAAATAAGAGAACATGTCTTATAGTCCCTACGCTTTATTCTATATAATTACACTTCCCTTATATAAGTGTAACTCTTAGCTAGAGTATCCTTACTAAGGTGCCTAGAATAAAGATGCTATAGCTCTTTAGGGTTTGCTTATATAGGGCGCGGGTCCTTACTTAGGCAACCACACTACAAGCGTTATATGTTATTATATGCTTCTAAATTAATTATTAAGAAGATTACTAGTGCTATAGCTAAATTTACTACTTACTTAGGACCTTTATAAGAAGAGAGAGGCTTATATTAAAGGAAAACAATATTATGCTTTCTCTAAAGCTTTGCTAATAATAAGCTTCTATAAAAGGGTCTAATGCATAAGGAGCAGTCTGCTCTATAATACTAAATGCCCTTCTTTTAAAGAAGGCTCTCTAATATAATATTTACATAAAAACCAGGCATAAGTGTAATGTTATGTAAGGTAAGGCTTTCTGTAAGCTCTCCCTTTAGTCTATTAAAAATATTCTTAATTATATAAGTACCTCTTCTAGTAATCTAAAAGGAGGTTATTCTAGCCTTAAGGTAATTATTATATATTTTATTAAAGGTGCTAGGTTTAAAGTAACTAATATTATTTATAATATAAAGAGCGCTATAGTTATTAAAGAGAGTGCTTTTAGAGAGCATATATCTTACGTTCTTAAGTGTAGTATAGCTTCCTAAAGCTAGAATTACTCTCTTAAGAATCTTTAGGTTAATAATTACTACTATAATAGCACTAGGTAACTTTTCTCCTTTATAATCCTTAATGCCTTTTACTATCTACCTATCCTTTACTACCTTAGAGCATAGGTTCTTCTATTTAGCGCTTTTATAGCGTTCCTTAACCTTCTTATAGTTAACTTTTATAGAAGGCTTAAATCCTAAAGCTTTCTTACTAATTACTATATAGTATAAGCTATAGCATACTTAGGGAGACTAAAAGTACATAGTTAGTGCCTTTCCTATATAGTAAGGGCACTTCTTTAGACTATTATTCTTTTAACCTTTATTACCTTAGTTAAAGCGCTCCCTAAGGGTAGTTATATAGCTTCCTTTTCTAGAGGCTAAGCTTATAGCTTGCGTTACCCTATAGTATCTTATATACTTAGAAGTAATTCCTTAAAGAGTTATATCTTTAGGAAGAGAGTTAGAGGACTATACTAGTTATATAATCTTGGTTTTTGCCTATTTAGGGTTAAAGCGCGCTCTAATTACTATAATAAAGTCACGAATTACATTAGGACCCTAAACCTTATTAATCTTATGCATTAATGCTTTCTAGTATAGCTTCCCCTATTGCTTAATCTAACGCTTAAATTATACATTCACGCGTTTAGCGTTATTAAGGTAAGCTATATACTTTGCTAAGACCTCTAACTTAATAATAACTTACCCTAGAGAAAACCTCTTCTTAAGCTTAATAAAGATTTACTAAAGAGTAGGTTTCTTATTATTTATATTACCCTCCTTAATTTTATTAATTACTATAGTGTAGGCATTTAGGTTAATAGTGCTTATAATCTAAGTACTAATAGTCCTTTCTTAGGACTTTGTTGCTTTATATACTTAATACTTAGATATAAACTTATAAGATAAGAAGGATAAAGCCTCTTAGAAGGTAAGCTTTATAGTATTATTTCCCTAATTCTTTGTAATAAGAGCTTTATATAACTTAGGAGTAATAGCAGAGGGCTTTTCTAGGTAGTTAGAGTTAAGCTCTAGGAGCTAGGGATTAACTCTTTCCTAGATCTCTTAGCTTTAGGTAGCTTACTTTAATGCTTTATACTATTCTTCTTACTTATTAGAAGAGACTAACTTAATGCTAGTCTTAAGACTTAGGTGTAAAGAAGTAGTTAAATCTATTGTATACTTAGGTAGTTAGTAAGGAGAAGTGCACATATATATCTTATGTGTAAGGGACTTAGTGAAAGTTATAGGCATGTACCTTCTAGGCTTATAACTAATATATATTAGGCATGTAACTTAGAAAAGATATCCCCTAGTAGGATAAAGGTATAGAAAAAAGAATTAAATTAAAGCTATCTTCTATTATATAAATAGAAGGATAAAAGCTCCTCTTTTATAGAGAAAGCTATTATATTAGAAGTTATATGCTTCTAATGTAATTTATCGCGTTTAGCGATGTGCATTTTCAGCTCCCCCGATACGGTCGTGAGCGCATATTATTCGTCATAGACGCTGTATCCGCCATCGGGCAACACTCTTCTCTTGTAGGCAGGCAGCACTTTGCCCCGCCGTGTTTCGATGTTAACCTACAGGGTATATAAACATGGCGCGATCGCTCTCACATGAACTCATAATCTATATACATTCTCATTCTTGCGGTGTACGTTATTGAATTGAGGATACTGCCGTGTTCGGATACCCCATCTCTCATCCCCATCTCTCATCCCCATCTTTGCGGAGTAGCAGCACGTATTTTCTTCAAGGTGGCGTCGACTAGAGTGTCAGTGGTCAGTCACGATACCTATGTTACTGAGAAGGGTCCAGGCCCGTCACCGACTTCCGACTGTGACAGAAGCCAGCGGGTCGAGACATTTACACATGAACATTGTGCTGTGCTCATCAGCTAATCACCACCCCGCTTGATTGAGCTTGATGGTTGCTTTCTGGCATTGGCATGCGTCAGACGGGATGGCGAGATGTCCCCAGATTTCGACGAGCCTACGCACCTACCTCGCGTGCAAGCTACAAGAGCACAACGAACAGGGGACTGGTAACGTTGCAGGAGCAGGGCACATGTATCGGTGTAAACATGACATGCTGGTCCAAGAAAGCCCCTGACATCTGACCAATTGCCCGGAGCCACGCCTGAAACCAGATTCATGAGCCCCGACATGCTTCTGCCGCTAACTGCGGAAGCTATAACTCCACAGAACTTTACAAATTGCCGCTTGACTCACAATTCAGATGGGGCGATCGTACTGTCTGACGAATTACAGGCCCAGCTTCATGTTGCAAGTGAACAACACTGCACCTATGCCTGGCCTACGTTGGTTTTAATGTAGCTTCATAGCTCCAATGCCCACACGTGAGCACGAAAACTTGGTTGACGATATGCATGTGCCACAAAGGAACGCTCAGCAGGTTGCGATAAGGTGCCTAGGCAGGCATGTAAGTAGCTTCACAAACCACCGGTCGACCCCTTTCTGTTCACATTTGAGGCATTTATAGAACCCAGCTGCTAAAGCCCATGGATATGGCTGTCCAGCAGCGGTTAAGATCGTGCCAAGAGAGCTAATATACTCTAAACCGCGGCACGTAGAACCCCTTTACAGACCCCAAACTGTGACTTAGTTTAAACTATCAGCGTGGTATTTAAGCCATGTTGTAGATTCTCGCCGTTTCTAGCATTACGACTCATCAAGCGCCTGCAATGTGGCTCTGATATGTGAGATTGGGTCATAACATGCGAATGGAAATTCATACAACAGCAACATAGCTTTTGTGCTCAGCGTTGAGCTCTGGGGTTGGTAAAATGGTTCTTGGGGGGGAAATACGAGATCTTACCGTGAAATACTGCATGGAAGCAAATGAATGTCAATAGCGCTGAACCCTTCTCATCAATACGGTTATGGTATGTCATGACAAATCTATGTCTGTTTCTATTCCATTCAGGAGAAAGGTAGAATTCAGTTTTGTAGCTTATTACATTGGTATGTAAGTCACAAAGAAATCTTTAAAAAAAATCACATCATTCGAGCAATTCAAAATCAGAAAACACTTCCTGACGTATTTAACTGATGTTAATACACGGCAAATTCCTTAGGATTATACCAGAATCTGAAGGGGTCTTAGAACTCTCGTTGACGAAGTGTCACAGATTAGAAATGGTGATGAAAGAACGGAAGAAAACTTCCCAACTAATGAAACCTTTTGCTATTGCAACGCTGTTGTGCCGTGAGGTATCATGAGCGACCAGTCAGCAGGGGTGCTGATTTAAATGGTTTCTGAAAGGTAGTACTTTGTAGGACACGGCCTCCACGAAGACAATAGACGGCGGCAAGGGTGTGGATTCATGGAACCCTGGAATGTGGAGAGACATTAGTCAAACTGTTGGTGATTTCATTCTACTATTGAACTGAAATGCGGTGGGCATTGAGTCAAAGCCCCAAGAAGCGTTGCTTTTGGGGAAATGGGGAAACTGTCTGGTGTCCAACTGGAACCCATTAAGTTCATTGAGAATAGAAGAACGACTGGCCACTGCGATCAAAAGCTCGCCAAACTTAGTGGCGAAGATATTGTACTAGCAAGCAGTTGCTCACTTGCCTACCTGGGTATCTACTTTCACAGGGTTGATGTCTGATATTCAGCTTTGCTGAAATGTCAGCAAGCGGTGGCCGAGAACTCCGCAACTGATCTGAACGTGATGTGCCATCCATCGTGTGTAAAATTAGTGCCCAGCCCACCGGATCCTCTTCCATATTCCTGGCCGAGGCGGCGCAGGTTCATGCTTGGCTATAAGTCTCAGCAGATCTGAATGAAAAACCATGGAGAGGTCAGCAGACGCATGCCAGTTGATTGACTCGGGCAATTCTTGATGTGGCGGGTACATATCGGGGCGTGGGGCAGGGGCATGTGGGCTCCCTGTTCACCAGAGGGTTCCGTCTCCTTCCTAACCAGTTCTAGACCACTGAACATCTCATCACCACGGACAGACCAGATGGCTCGGTATTGCTCACCCTCAAGTCGAAAGTCAATTATGTCTTGCCTGCTGTGTTTTCCATAAGACGGGTGGGTTGTTCACCACAGCCCTCATTCTTGATTGGCACCTTTCTCCTGGCAGACAGCTGATGACCCAGTAGATGCATGTCGAAGGATGGCGAAGGTGGAGGTACCAAGACAAGGATGCTCAAGGTTGCAAAACGACGCCTATCCGCAGAGCGATGCCTGCCCACGTACGAAAATTGACAGATATCAAGCTTGCATGTGTACAATCTGGTGCTAGCATCGACACGAAAAAAAGGCTCCATATATAATCCAGCAACATCACCAACGTTGCCAGACCGTTGGAAAGGCTGTTGGAAAGGCCGTTGCAATACCGGCTCACAGCTCAGTTGTCTGCCAACTTGACGTCTAATCTTAGACGAGACTATCACAAGATCAGGATTGCCGAGAAGCCATTTGAGTAGAGTAACATGCTCCCACCATTACGTCCAATTCCACGCCCCCGGCCACACAGAAGCAACATACTACCTACCATGCTCCATGGTAACTATATCGTGAAGAATGGACATTTTACAGGTTGGTTGACATCCCGTGGGGTGACCATTCCATGTCTTTGTATAAATAGTAATTCCGTTCCCCTCCCCTTCGTTGCTATTGTCAAAAGCTTTCCCGCACCTGTCAACCTTACCTCTTCCTTCTTGAGCCCTGGTGGCCCCCCATTGTAGGGTCAATATTACAGGTTTTCTCGTCAATACGATATCTTAAGCAAAATGCCGTCTTTGCTAGCACGATCTGTGGCGGTTCTTGCCTCGCTGCAGGCAACTCTTGGCCTTGCTACTCCAATTTCAGTATCCGACAAGAACATGGAGAAATGTGCTGGCGGATATGCGAACTCTGTTTATTTTACGAATTGGTGAGTCCAAGCTGTCCGGTTCTCGCCACCATTCTTCTCAGAGAGCCTCTTCAAACGTGAAACGCGAAGTTAACAAATACATCTACAGGGGTATCTACGGCAGGAACTTCCAGCCAGCCGATATGCCTGCCTCGCAAATTTCCCACGTGCTGTATTCGTTCTTGAATCTCAGAGCTGATGGCACCATGTAAGTCCAGCTAGAAAAAACACTGCCAGATTTCTAAATTGGCGCGACTAACTTCTATAGCTTCTCCGGTGATACCTATGCTGATTTAGAGAAGCACTATCCAAATGACTGTAAGTGTGTTCACAAGTGCCAGTTTATTTATTTATCCTTGTACTTCAAAATGCTTCTATGAGACTAATCTTTGATGTTAGCCTGGAATGATGTGGGGAAAAATGTGTACGGCTGCGTTAAGCAGCTGTTCCTGTTGAAAAAGGCAAATCGTAAACTCAAGGTCATGCTGTCAATCGGAGGATGGACATGGTCTACCAACTTTCCTGCTGCTGCCTCTACCGCAACCACTCGTTCTAAATTTGCCGAGTCGGCTGTGACGTTTATGAAAGACTGGGGATTCGATGGAATTGATGTCGACTGGGAGTATCCTGCCGATGACACCCAAGCAGCCAACATGGTGTTACTACTCCAGGCTATTCGCGCCGAGCTTGACGCTTATGCGGCCAAGTCAGCACCTGGGTACCACTTTCAACTATCGATTGCTGCTCCGGCTGGCCCAGACCATTATAACAAGTTGCGTATGGCCGATCTTGGCAAAATGTTGGATTACGTGAACTTGATGGCCTATGACTTTGCCGGTTCTTGGAGCAACTACAGTGGTCACGACGCGAACCTATACTCTGCTCCTGGGAATCCCAATGCTACACCATTCAACACGGACGATTCAGTCAATGCCTACATCAAAGGTGGCGTTCCTGCCCAAAAAATTGTGCTTGGTATGCCAATCTATGGACGCTCTTTCCAGAATACGGACGGCATCGGGAAATCCTATTCTGGTGTCGGAAGTGGCAGCTGGGAAAATGGAATCTGGGACTACAAGGTCCTGCCAAAGGCTGGAGCAACTGTCCAGTATGACAGTGTGGCAAAGGGGTACTACAGCTATGATGCTAGCACAAAAGAGCTGATTTCTTTCGATACGCCAACAATGATCAAGGAAAAGGTCAGCTATCTCAAGGGCAAGGGCATGGGCGGGAGCATGTTCTGGGAAGCATCTGCAGATCGCAAAGGATCCGACTCACTCATTGGGACCAGTGTTTCTGCTCTTGGCGGCCTTGATTCCACCGACAACTTGCTCGACTACCCCGATTCTCAGTATGACAATATCAGAAAGAAGATGGCTTAATTCTTGCTCTTGCCGTAGTCTTCACCGCCAAGCTCGGATGACGATTTTTCTTTATTTGACCAGCGCATCATCTTCTCTTGCGCTATGAGTTATTCTTTTTATTCACCATCGAATGTGGTTTCGCGACAATTTTGAGATCTTGCTCAATTTAACGGCATTTACACCTTCATTTCTATCGTGCATATTTTATGTTAGCTGGGTAGTCAAACAAGATGCTGGGCTGCTTGGCTTTACGTACATACAATAAAGCGTACATGAAGTAACTCGTTCAATTTAGCATCAGAATGATGTGGCTAAATTGCATCCATCGTAGATTGAAACACTGAATATTCTTTTAGAGCTACGGAAGGTATTCGGCTTAAAAATTCAAGTCGCGCTTCAATAAACAATGGAAGTGGTCACGTCTGTGTACTTGCTCAGAGCAAGGGGCGCAGTACCAGAACTTGCGCTTTCCTGGAAAGAGAATGAGTGGCATGGCTCAGAGAAGTCGCGACACAAACGAGCAGTGTTTGTCTGCCGAGGTACATCAGATATTCTGAAGTAGACGCAAGTGCTGCTGGTTATCCATTGTGCTTAGGAAAGTACATCGCAGCAACTCATACTCAAAACTGTAGGGAGCAAGTCACTCAAGGTTTTTCTTGTGGACTGACAGAACTTCAAACCCTTAATTCTTTATACTACTACTCATCAGCTACAGGTCCTCCGAAATAATCATAACTTCTGACAGTATAGCGACGTAAGTTGTTCATAAGCTTTGATGTTCCGCTTTGTGTTAATAATTTGGTATCAAATGATGCTAGCGTGATAGAAAAAACTTCCTCGGGGCTCGACAACACACATCTTTCTGTACAAAGTCTGACCGACCTTATAATCGCGTGGTTCAATTTGGTAATTGCTGGAATAAATCAAGTATCCAAGTCACTTCGATGATGCCGCATCATAGCAAAGGCGTTTGCGCCGCAGAGCTATTAGCTGATTCTAGTCCAGCAGCCGAAAGAGCCAGGGCCTCATTATGAATGATGAAACATTTGTCACATTAGAAAACGGGTTCCCCAGCGGCCACGAGGCTTCAGAGCATTCATACTCTCGAGCAGATGCCAGACGCTTGCGTTCTTATTTAGCGGACACTCATCGTCAACAACGTGAGGCGGAGGCCAAACGTGGCGGCAAACATTTCTAGTTCTGCACTGACATGCGACTGTAGTCTTATTGCGATTTTCTGGTGTCCGCGCTGGCCGAAATCCCGATCTCACCATCTGTTTTCCATCTGTTTGTCTGGATTGGTCTCTTTCATTCAAGCCGATCGCTGATCCTGTGGACATTAGAAGATCGGGAGAAAACAGACTCTTGAAAAAAATGCTCTCTAAATTCGACAGATATGTTCCAATCAGGGATTACTCGGAACCCCGTTCCCAGCGATATCGCACGAGCCAGGAGTCTGACAGGCTGTCCCACACCGAGCGACTGACAAAATTTGGCATATTTCACCACAGGGGAAGACCCCTTCTACACCAGACGCTATTCAGATTCTCCTCTTCCTTCGATCTCCTCCTATCCTCAAGCCTTGAGTCAAATGCTGGGATGAGTGAGAGTTCTCTCTAATCTTGAAAGCTACATGATTGAGAATACTAATCAGAATTGTCAAGTGAATTTACAACTTCTTTCGAGTATGACTGTACCAACTATGACCCTATCATCTCACGTACCGCCACTTTCTCTCTCGCGAATGCTCTTGGAACGACATTTGCCGACAGAATCTAGAAGAATTCGTGCACCGCCTGACATCTTACTGTCGCTGCACAGTCAGACCATGCACAATAATCCGAGGAGAGGCCACGACACAATTGCTATGGCCCTCGGAATCGATCTCTTCCGTAGAGTCCTGGAATTTAACCTACCTGACTTCAATCCACCGAGACCCACTGTGTTTGCTACATTTGCCTCGAGTGCCCTTTCATCTGGGTTATATAATCTATGCAACTGTGGTCCGGCTGTCATGTCAAAGATCTCCGGTATACTATATCTTTTCGCGCTGGATATTGCCGTGCTGACAAATAGATAAGCCAAAAACCATCTCGCGAGCTTACGCTCATTGCCACTAGAACCATTCAGGTAAATACACACTATCCTTGAAATAGCTTTCGTTGCCGAGTTGAACTAATACGTTGGCCAGGATCCTGGGTGCGCCAAATTTACGAGACGACTTTTATTGTTCGGTGCTTGCATACTCGCTGAGTTTGCAAACTCTTGCAGTCGGACTGGGCAACATTGTTCACACCTGGTCGGAAAACGAGGGTGCCCGCGCAATTAATGGTGTCCAACAAGACGGTGTGTAGGTCACATCATTGTCATTCTCCTCCTTGGAGGGGAGAAAGAACCTGCTCGCCGCAGGGAGATCTAATGGTGCTTTCATCGTCATGTCTCTCTCAGAATCAATGCCACGATTCGAAATACAGCAACCTCATGCCGTCGCATGTCTTAGTTGGCGCCCTCGCCCTGTCCTTCGGTTCTCTAGCAAACCCTGCAGTTCAAACATTCTGATATCTACTGAGGACTTAATCGTTGGAGATGAGTTTGGGCAATTGTACTATTACTTGGTAGAATGGCCCGAAAGCGACAGAGATCTATGGCCCGGGTCAGTATCTCTGGTTGTCAGGATTTCCTCACACAATCAACAGATATGTGGCCTTGCATGGTCATCCAATGGCGAGTTGTTCGCCTCTGGGGCCAATGACAACATGTGTGCCCTTTTTGAAGTGAATGAAATCCTGTCGTCGGAGCATCTCGGCATAACGTCTGATTCTCAAAGCAACTTTGACGTGTTCACGAGAGACAGGACGAATCAGCAGTGTCAAGTCCAAATACCTACCAGCAGTGAGCGATTGCGCTATAGAGGGTTTGATGGACAAGAAAACTATGATCTGTCTCCGAGAATACGACCTGAGATTATCAGGATTCTTCCAAACAGCGCGCGGCGGTTAGCTTCAGGCTGTGAGCTTCACGTATAGGCTCATCGAGCTGCAGTTAAAGCTATCGCATTTTGTCCCTGGCTTGAAGGACTAGTGGCCACTAGCGGTGGCTCCAACGACAAGTGTATTCATTTCTTTCACACGACTTCTGGCTCGTCACTTGCTTCAATCGCCGTTGCAGCTCAGGTTACGTCTCTGGTATGGTCAAATACTAAGCGAGAAATAGCCGCGACGTTTGGATATGCTTATCCAGAGCATCCTTTTCGAATTGCAGTCTTCAGCTGGCCTGATTGCTCACAAATTGCGGTCATTCCGTGGGAGGAAGACTTGCGTGCTCTGCATGCTATTCCGTACCCTTGCGTACTTCAACAAAGAAAGACTTCAAGGACTAACACCAAGACTATCACTGAGTGCATAATAGTGGCATCTAGTGACGAGACTGTCAGGTTTCACGAGGTATGGTCTACGGAGGGTGGCCGAGCAGTCACCAGACCTAGTATGTTTGGCGGCAGCGATATTCTGGAGGACCTGCAAGGAATTATCAAGGAGGGGGATATAATACGTTGAGATGATTATCTCGTTCTACTTGCTTGCATTCCTGGCCTTGTTTCTTAATGGTCGTCAAGTTTGGTAGTGAAGCGTCTGAGGCCTAGGAGACGACTGAAGTTAGGCACAAACAGTTAGTCAATACAACCCCGCCTACAATACCAGCCTTGTAGTAGGTAATTGAAACTAAAGACTGCTCAAGTGACTGAATGTGCAAAGTGAAACTGGCTTGCACGCTTTCGATTGCAAATACTGTAGTTACAATTGGGTCTGAATCGCGAAGAAATAATAGCGAACAGAAAACATCCATGGAACGCTGAACCGTGCAGTAAATTTGGCCCATCAGTTGGCCTCATGAATGAGGCTGAACAAGACTATTTGAGGATTGCAATTAGTAGGACAAGTATGATAATGAGCACAACGATGGCGGTCATTTGTTTGTTCTCTCCGGCGCCCTTGGTCACTTTGCCCAGCACGGTTTTGGCTCGATCTAAACGACTTTGGTGTCTGTCAACAACAGCATCCATTTCATCCAGCAGAGCAACATGATTGTCTAGTTCGTCACCGATTTGCATGCTTATCTCCCTCTGACGGCCGATGGACTCTCCAAGCCGATCGAGTTGCTCATCCTGGTCTTCAAGAATTTGTGTATGGTATTGGTGGAGCTGCTGGTTTGTCATGTCTTCCGCTTGGTCGCGATAGCCCGCTGAATCTTTTGCGGAGTCGTCTCGATAAGATATGAATAGCTCCTGAGAGGGAGAAGAAGGGGTATCACTGAATCTGACAGTTTTCGGTCTCCTAGAAGATGCATGTGAGAAATCTTCGGCAAGTTCGTTCGAGTTCGGCTCCATTAGAGTGTTCTCTGTCGCGGCGCTGGAGAACCCGTGGAACTCAGCGGTCAAGTCGTCAAACTGTCGCTCCAGGTCCGCGAGCGACTCCGCCAGGTTCGTGGCTAATCTAAGAAGAAATTCCTATCAGCAACGCGGTGGCTATCAAGGCACATCACATGGTAGTGCTATCAGTTGTCGTACTCTTCTTCACCTTCCTGTTCATGCCGACTCTTCTCTTTCCTTAGAGCAGCAAGTCCCGCGCGGAGCTGGTCTAATGAGCGCGAAACATGTCCGTCTTGAGTGTCGTCATCGAGGTTGAGACTCGTCGCACGTCGACGCTCAAGCAGCGACAGCTTGATATGGTCCGCCAGCAGGAATAATTGACTGGGCTTAGCCATGACAACACTGCTTACAAGACGTGGTCCAGCTTCGATTCGAATTGCGATAGCGCGACTCACAGGGGTCGGCGAAAACACTTCGAATGATTCCCGGTAACCAGTACACACACAGAACGATGTATACACACTAGCTGACCATGATGATGGGGGTCCCCCCTAAAGACCTAACCTTACAGTCCATTCTGCTCCACCTCCGCTGGAAGCGGACGAATGAGAGGCCAATGCGCACCTTTGTCCCCATCCGGTGGTCGTCAAAGTGAACGTGAACCGCTCTGACACTGGCAGTATCTTGTCTTTTCCCCTTTACAACCTCTCTAACCAACCCACATTGCTCAACCTACACAAATCGAGACTAAATATCTGGCCGTCGGGGCGACATTAACTGTATCGTCACACTGCCGTCGTCCTCGCATTAACAATTCCTTCTCACTACTTTCTTTATTCCTCACTTTCGCCAAAATATAATACAAGATCTGGCTTGATAGACCTGATAACCACCAAATCTCGTTCCTCCCCCCTCTAATACCAACTTCTACTACAACTACAATCGTGTGGCTTCAACTAGCTATATTAATATCTATCAAAAAAGCGGTTTGTGACCACATTGACTACTAATCCTGATCATTGACAGCTTGGATTTCGACAACTTCGCGAGCCAGGATGACCCATTGAGCTAGACATGGACCCTACAATCGCTGCTGACTGTCTGCATGACTGCGCTTACGGGGATGGCATGGTATTGATCAAGCCTGCCATCGGTCATGTTGCAGATGCTAGCAGCCAGTCTGGTACCTGGGGTACCTGGGTGGAACAAAAATCAGTCGATGATCAAAAAGCCAAGAAAGACAGCCAAACACGACTTGAAATGCGCCGTCATAAATCACGACGGCTGGATTGCACCACTGGAACGACACCTCTTTGTAGTACACTGCACCAGTCAGCATCTGAATCGTCGCATGGCAGTGTTTCAAGTGCAGTTTCCAATGACACACTGGTAATCGATAACTTCACTGTTCATCTCGGCATTGGCTGGAGGAGTATCAGTGACGACGGGCATTATCAGGCTGCCGCACGAGGTTGGGCCCGATTTATTGAAAACAACTATGGGCTTACAGGAGTCCGCATATGTTTGGAAAGTAAGGGCCTTCAATCGTATCTCGTGGAAACATCGAATGGGTACTTTCTTTTTGCCGAAAATCTGCGTCGTGGCAGACTTGTCAGTGCGACAGCAGAGGGCGCGCTTCGAAATCTGAAACTCTCGCCGCCTAAGTTCGAGGGACCAGAACTAGACTTCATGGCCAAAGATAACGAACGTGTTGACGCGTTCGCAGATTCTGCAATGGCATTAGATTCGTGATATTCACACTTCGCCCGCACAGCGAAATTATCGGTGGACACCGGATTTATAGAGCTTGCGCAGACGGCGACCGGCACTCGTCGTGCAATGTAACTTTAGCAGTTTAGGTTAATTCTCACAATGTGTTGCATCCATGACTGATATGTATCAAAGATGGCAACCTAATATGTACCTCAACTCAAATGGCTTTTCATTTGGCCTGTTGCCTCGAGCATCCGGGACAAGTTCCACTGGCATTAGGTGTAGTGTTACATATGAGCTGTGGTGGTTTACATGGACTCTCGGGGACAAGGCCCGATAACTTGTTATACTTTCATTTGTGCCCCAAGTACTCTGGTGAGCTGACGAATGAGTATGCTCTGCAAGTTCTAATCCGAATTCTACCTTCACGGGACTGAAAAAGAAGGACAGTTCCCATATGCATGCACCTAAGGTGCGCAGCGAAACGCGTGTTGTACGTGCGTCATTATGTAAGGCCGCTGCTGGTTCGGCACCTTGTTCCGCCACCCGAAATTTGGAAATGGGACAGCCTGGAGCACTACCACCAAAATCCCTCTCAACTTAAATGAGGGGCCAGTTTTCGACTCTTTTCCCCAGGGCCAGTTTAGGTCTTTGGATTCAACCAAAATGAATGGGGACTTGAGTCTCTCTCAAGCCCTGGGCGGATTGCGCATAGCGAACCCCGACGATACCGCTGATAGTGCACTCACCAGCTCGCCTACCGCTATTCCTGATACCACGACACAAAGCCTCGCGGCACCGATCTCTTTTTCTCAACATCCTAATGCAGCTCAAAATCTTCCCGAGAATTTCAGCCAGTCTCAAAAGCAAGGACAAATGATCGATAATGGGAAGCTTGGCTCCTCTTTGCACGATCCGATGGCTATGACCAGCAACCCCTCGACTACCTCGAGCTCACCACGAAACATTCCATTGACAAACGATGGTCACTTCTCCCAAACAGCACAAGTTCGGCAAACTCAATGCAGAGCCACAAGTTCTATTCCGTTGCAAAAGAGCCCGAGAAGCTCAGAAAATTGTTGTACACCTCCCCACGATGTCGTCTCGTCGGGTGCAGCAACAGCCTCAATGCCGCCACAGATATCGAGCGAGGATTGGAAAGACCGAGGAGCAGCTATCGGTCTACGCCGCGAAGTGGATAGTACCGGTCGGATGGTGGTTCGGCAAATAAAGAAAGGTGTCCGAGACTTTTCCTTCGGTCGGATACTTGGGGAAGGATCCTACAGCACCGTGTATCTCGCCACTGACCGACAAACCCTGAAGGAGTACGCCATCAAAGTGCTCGAAAAGCGCCACATCATCAAGGAAAAGAAGATAAAGTACGTCAATATCGAAAAAAATACACTGAATCGCCTCACAGAGCATCCTGGAATTGTTCGTCTCTACTACACCTTTCAAGATGAGACTTCTTTGTACTATGTGCTTGACCTCTGCAATGGCGGTGAACTCCTGGGCGTACTAAAAAGAACCGGTACGTTTGATGAGGATTGTGTTAGATTCTATGGCGCACAGATTCTTGACTCGATTGACTATATGCACTCCCGAGGTGTAATTCACCGCGATCTCAAGCCCGAGAACGTGCTCCTGGATGACCAGATGCATGTCAAGATAACGGATTTCGGTACCGCTAAACTTCTCAAAGACCCTCGCGATGTTCAAGACATGCAGTTCATCGATAGAGGACAAGGGACCAGATCAACCCCTACACAAGGAGATGGTAACGAGAACGGCCGAGCTGCGTCTTTTGTTGGTACTGCGGAGTACGTCAGCCCAGAACTCTTGACCCACAAAAGTGCTGGCAAGGCTAGCGATCTATGGGCTTTCGGGTGCATCGTATATCAACTTCTTGCTGGACGACCCCCGTTCAAGGCCGGTAGTGAATATCTCACTTTCCAAAAGATTGTGAATTTAGAGTATGAGTTTCCTGCAGGTTTTCCAACCTTGGCACGAGATCTAGTTGAAAGATGCCTAGTGCTGGATCCAACCAGAAGACTCACTATAGAGCACATAAAGAACCACGAGTTTTTTGACGGACAGCCATTTGGGAAGGCACTCTGGCGCACAAAGGCGCCACGGCTCCGGCCATATGTTCCTCCAGTTCAAGAGCCATCCATTATTCAACTGAACGGCTTGGCTCCAACAACTGGTGCTTCAAACAGCAAATCGAATCTTTCCAAGTCGACAACGCAGCCAAGTGGCTCCAGCGGTGCTAGTCGACCTGTTAGGATTATTACCGAGCTTCCGCCACCGACTCAATTAGACATCGAGTGGTCACCTGTACTGACCAAAAATAATGAACGAATACTAAAATTAGGAGATCTTATGGTTGTTTCAACACCTCTTGCTCACAACCTCCAGCGGAAAGGTTCCGATGAAGGCCATAAGAAACTGTCCCGTTTTTTTGGCGGCAGCACTACAAAGAAGAGACAACGGCTTGTGATGGTCACTACCAGTGGCCGCATCGTTCTGGCTCCTGCCGGCGGGGAAGAGAAAAGGTCGAAACAGGAATTGTCTCTCCTGGCATCAGATTCGTCATGGAAGACGCAGCATGACGCAAAGGGCCAGCTCGTCTGGTGTGTCGACAGCGTGAGTTTTTTGCATTACTCCTAGCCAATGATGGTATTGACACTTTTTCAGGCAGGTTATCATTACACTTTTGAGGATAATAAACCTTCATCGAATACTAGCGACAGGAAGCCATCAGCTGACGAATGGGTCGAATGTCTCGAAAAGGCAAAAGAAATGGCACTATCTCACCTAATCAACACAAATAGTGACAATGGCGCATTCGGAGAAATAGCATCGGCAGTATCAAGCCCTTCGAGCACCTTGGGTGGAAGAGCTCATTTCTCTGACGCACAAGGTAGTCAAGATCGCAGTGGACGAAATCATTTGAGTAAATCGCAACCAAATCATGAGGACCCTGCCCCTAGGCGAAACAGATTTAGCAAACGACAGTCACGAAATGGACTCGGCCCTGCATTCTAATGCCTTCATTGTCCTTGACTGTTAGTGCGGATGCTCGCAGCACAAAAGAAAAAACCTTCCACTTGAACAGATCTTCCTTCTTTTTAGTATTTGCCATTCGATTTCACCATACATCGTCAAGTAGATACGGTCAGAGCATTATCAGCGAGGCGTACCGACGAGGGTTTTCATTTAGTTTGCTTTGCTTGTTTTAGCATTGACTCCTGTGTGTGTCACTGTTGTGGTTATTGTTGCCGCCATTGTCTTTCATGAAAGATTGTGTGAGCTTGTATTGCTGCAAATTCTCGCAATAAGCTTTAACGCGGTAAACCAAAGACGACTTATATAGATATTGGCGGTCTTAGTCGGATGGGGTAGAAGCATCCCATGATAACAATCTGCTGGGGTGAAAACATAGATATACAAAACACTTCAGATTCTTGTTTAGCATGGCCTACCAGACTACATGAAGAGACTGGTGTTTCTTTTGAGATAGGATTGCATGCGTTTTCGATACGCAATCATTCAAAAGATTTACATTGCGTTGACAGTGGACCTCTCCGAATAAGTGTTTGTGAAATGTATCGAGATGAGTGATGCAATCAGATTCAAAGAGCATGGCACACGTTGACCAAGCTCAAAGATATGTCACCTCTTGCCACTTCCTCAACGAACTCAGACCCTCGTGATACTCTCCAAGAGGCCAGAACTCGATTCAACAACGGAAATAACCAATTATCACGCTGTATTCCGTTCAGAGATTGGCAAAGCGGCAATTTGGCACTAATTCCTTAGGTCACGTCAGACACTCCCTATTATGCACATATTGTAAGGGGTGGAGTCACAGATATGAGGACAGAAACATTAGCTCGGATCAAGTGTATGGTCACGTGATCTCTCCCTGTTTGCGCAATTCAACATTACGCGCTTCTAAATTGAGACACCGCCTTGACCTACGCCCGTTATATATGCTTTTCGTACACGCGAATGACGACACAATGCAAGCACAGTATCGCACCTTTGCTCAACAGGTGCCTCAAAGATCCCCTCACGGCGCCAATCAGCGCCGCGGTGGCATTGGTACAACCTTTATGCCGATTTCGATACCATCCTATTTGATGGAGTGGCTCTAACATCACCTAGGTCCCATGATGTCGTCAGGTCCTCATCCTTCTGTGCCTTTAACCCAAGCTCAGATTGCGCAACAACAGCAGGCACAGGCCCACGCCAACGAACTTGCGAGGCGTCGCAGCCGCAAACCCACCGACAAAAATATCCCCGAAGGGGTAGAGGAAAGCATTGTTGACCCCGACGCGGTCCGACGATACAAAGCATTAAGAGACGCTGAGAAAACACTTGACGCCATCTCTACTCGGAAACGGCTTGACGTATCTGATGCAACGAATCGAAACTCCAGTAAAGTAAGTATTAGTCTACTACCGATGCCAACAGCAGTCAAGTGTGCTCTTATGGAATGGTGAAGCTGACAGACTGTCAGCTTTCTAAAATACTTCGAATCTGGATCAGTAACACCGTAGAAGATCAAGCATGGCAAGTTCAAGGGCTCAATGTTGATGCCTTTGACTTCACACCCAACATGGAAGCATCATATCGAGTCAAAATCGAAGGTTGTTTGCTAGATCCCGATGAGATTTCCAGTACACCATCGCCCGTCTATGGAGAAGAGAAAGATCTCACCTCCTCTGCCGGTGACGGAGCTTTACTAGACAAGGAATTGTCACGAGACGGGCCCTCACAAAATCCCACGTCATCTTTGGCCAACTATCGATTTTCTCACTTCTTCAGAGCACTAACGGTAGACTTTGATCACTCAAGCCTCAGAAATGGTGCAGAGCAGGCAGTGGAATGGAAGAAACCGGACGGTTCGTCCAAAACTTCAAGTACAACAACAAATTCAGCCTCGGATTTCGACGAACTCACCTTCAAGAGGAATGGCGACGAGAATGTGAACATAACAATTAATTTGCATCGTCATGAAGTTCCGGAACGGTACGAGCTCAGCCCTGAACTGGCAGAAGTTGTTGATATGACGGAAGCGACTCAGCAAGAGGCGGTCGCCGCGCTCTGGGAATATATTAGACTCTGGAATCTTCAAGAGGACGAGGAGAAGCGTAATTTTCGCTGCGATGAACTGCTAAGAAAGGTATGACACATGTGAAGTGATGCCACCGACAGCTCAACTAATTTTAATCACAGGTTATCGGTAGAGGCGACATTGGTTATATCCCGCTGTTGAACGAATATGTCACCCAGCATCTTCGTCCGCTGCCACCAATCAGTTTACCTTATACGGTTCGAGTCGATCATGATTTTCATAAAGACCCTCACGCAACTATCTACGATGTGCAAGTTCTAGTCGATGATCCATTGCGCACTTCACTACAGCCTCTTGTCAATAATACCGAATACGCTGCCATGCTCAAAGATATCACCTTGCTCGATGAGCAATTAGCTCGATTAATTCAGGCTACAGCTGTTTCCAAAGCCAAGCACTCTTTCTTTTCATCTTTAAGTGAGGACCCGGCCAACTTTGTCAAGAACTGGCTTAGTTCTCAGAAACGAGACTTGGAGATTATTTTAGGCGATACCGGCAGAAGCGGCGGCGACATGTTGACAGCTGACGAATGGAGGCGAGGTGGCACAGGTAGCGTGTGGACAACACAGAATGCTCGCGAAAGCGTTAATGTCCTACTTTCCAGACAACGATGAACATGTACAGCCAGCAGCTTGAAGCAAGGTGTTTTTAGTCGAATCGCGGAGTACTGGGTTATTCGGTCACGGCTCCTGGTCACGCGGAGAAAATGCAAGGCGTTGGAAGGATCTTCGTCAAATGTGAAAGGACCTTTGACGGCTGACAAAGTGGAAACTATTGAAAATAAATAACACGTCAATTCTTGTTAGCTACCACTAGGTTTTAATTCTGCGAGTATCACTCTTCTTGTGAGTTTTTGCTCAGGTTATTATTATCAGCGGTTTTCTTGATTATTCCCCCTCGGAATGTGCATGTTTCGAGATTCACAATGACGACCAAACTGCCTCCTAGGCAACCCTGCCTTCCAAGCATGTACTGACTGCTATTGCAAAGAAGGGTGTTCTTGATGTGCATCGCATCTGAATGTGATAATGCCTTTTTTTCTCAAGGATCATGACCCAATGTATTTTATTTTATCTCTGCACCTGCACAGGACTGGGTGGCATGTTTCGTATCTGCTTGATGAGAAATTCCCGTTCATCAATGAATTGTTCGTCATCAGTTCGATCTTCGAGGAAGTGCGACAGGAACGTCAGAAGTTTGTCGCGGTTCATGATCAGGATTTTCTGCACTGCCATAGACTTATGAGGATTGGCAACGAATACTTTGAACACGTGGAACCCTTCGTATTGAACCATCTTGCGATCATCGCGGAGCAAATTCATGCAAATTTTTAGATGATCTCCACGATCAACATATGCTGTCATAACACTGTAGTTGGAGCGATCCAGCAAGATTTCCCCCAGAAGTTTGATAGATTGGCGTTTGGTGACATAACTGCTGGACTGTACTAAGGTACCGTTGTATTTCTCGAAAAACATGTCGAAATTGACTGAAAGGTAACGTGGAACAAGATCTTTGTGCCTTGTTAGAAGTTCCTATTCATGATGATCAGCGAGAGATCCCCAGTTGGGCTTTGAGTGACAGCGTACCCTGAAGGTAGTGAACGCATCAGCCGCTACCTCAAATGAACTCTTGTCGATCCAATCGAAGAACCTCCAAAAAACACCTCTTCCACTTTGCGGTCTTTCTCGATCGATGGCGTTCAGACCTTTCGCACTGGATCCAGGCTCATCACCATCGTCGTAGAGAATCACAGCCGCAGCAGCCTCACTCTTGAGCAATTCTCGTAACACTGATCCCGCCGGCATAGCGCTCTCTTTGTGGTCATACGCCCGGCACAATTCGACCAGAACCTGTGGTCTGTTGCAAACGACGTAGGACAGAGCGATTGGGTCGCTTTTTGGGGCAGCAGACGCTGGCCGAAATCGGAACACATATGAGAATATGATCTGAGTATCCTTTCGCGATTCAAAAGGTAAGCGATAGAGATTGATGGCCAGCAAGTGAAGTAGGTCCTCATCTATGAGGCCTGTGACAAGTTGGTATATTTGTTCAGGGGAGCTGTCCGTTTCTGTCTCTTTTGTCAGAAGCTGTAACGATACAGTCCAGGCTGTTGAAGATGTGTCGGTGCCTTTGAAATTCTTCAGGGTGAAACTTGCCTTGCGTTCCTTGTAGCACAACTTTCATCTGGCTCAGTACGCGGGCGAGCTCTTCTGCCTACAAGAGTCAGCATCAGAAAAAAGGTCTAAACACTGCACCCGAGCAATTGAACATGGGAATGAACTACAATTACCTTGATGGCAGCATTAGGACCTTCTAGTCGCACTACATGCTCTCGTGCTTGCCTAGGTAGATCCGCCGTTGCTCGAGATCTTGCTCTACCAAACAAAAAGGACATGATGTGACTGCTATTCGATGTATGAGCTTATGATAACACTGAGTTTTGCGAGGACCTGTAACGGTATTTTTCGTTATGTTGACGTACGCCACGCAATTTGAAGGTCCTAGACAATTGGTGGCTCATTGCCTTGTATGTGGTGGGCAGGGAACAAGACTGGGCACGGATAATGGATGTCAACAACTATTACCGCGTTCTGGTCCATCTGCGCTTTAAGTTAGTACTGCCACTACCCCTGTTTGACAATTGAAGAATTCGTACCGGCGCGATCAGAGGAGAACAACAAGCAAGAGGGTCTATCGTCCAGTAACATGCCACAATATGCCTAGTAGTTACGTCTAGTCGTTCTGGGACGATACTGATGTCTAGTCTTGTTCATTCCGTCTCTTGAATATACATACGTGAGTTCGTGCACTGTCATCATCTGGTAATAGTTTTGTTTGAAGCCTAACCCCACCTTGACTCATGACCCCACCTTGACTCGTGGCGCACCTTTTTCTTTCTATTGCTTCCATGGTGAATATTACCCTCCTCCCCCAAGAAGAGGCCGGCATTATTTCACACTAAGTCACCAGCCCGTCGTTCCAGTCCAGTCAGGATACAGGCAATCTCTTTGCGGTTAAAGCTTTTAGCTTGAAAGTCTGGCTTAAAAGAGCCCCAGCCCAAAAACATATACTTCAGCTTATGAACCACCATGTCGATAGACTTTCCTAAAGAGGAGATATTAACCATCGAAAGATGGCGCGCCATTAACGCATTTCATCGCCAGGTATGTCAAAGTCTGAAATTTCTGAATCTCAAGCTTGAAAACTCGTCTCGCTAAGCACTTAGTATCCTAAAGCTTGAACTGTCCAACGGCCGCCCTCTTTACACTTTCTATGATGGCCCGCCTTTTGCAACAGGTCTTCCTCACTATGGACACTTGTTAGCATCAACCATTAAAGACATCATTCCCCGATATTGGTCCATGAAGGGTTACCATGTGGAACGTCGCTTTGGTTGGGATACCCACGGTCTGCCGATCGAGCACGAGATCGATAAGAAGCTAGGCATATCGGGAAAGGCAGCAGTCACCAAGTTTGGAATCGAGAAATACAATGAACAATGTCGTGCGATTGTCATGCGTTACGCTTCTGAATGGCGACTGACAATCGAGCGTCTGGGTCGCTGGATAGATTTTGACAATGACTATAAGGTGAGAAAGAACCATGCTTCGTGGCATTCGCGAATATTGACAAATTCTGCCAGACGATGGATCCCAAGTTTATGGAATCACTCTGGTGGGTCTTTAAGCAACTTTTCGACAAGGAACAGGTCTATCAAGGTCATCGAGTGATGCCATACTCAACTGTGCTTACAACTGCTCTGAGTAATTTCGAAGCCAACCAAAACTATCAAGATGTGACCGATCCAGCGGTGGTAGTATCTTTCCCTCTTTTAGATGACCCAAGTGTACATCTATTGGCATGGACGACCACACCTTGGACTCTTCCCTCTCATACAGGCCTTGCTGTTAACCCCGACTTCGAATACATTAAGATTCATGACGAAAAGTCCGGCAAATTTTACATTCTTCTGGAGAAGCTTCTGTCCACGGTGTACAAGGACCCAAAGAAAGCAAAGTTCTCTCTAGTCGGAAAGTTCAAGGGCAAAGATATGCTTGGATGGCGGTACAAACCGCTTTTCGACTATTTTTATGACGATTTTAAGGACTATGGATTTCAAGTCCTCAACGGATCGTATGTAACAGCAGATAGCGGCACCGGAATTGTGCACCAGGCGCCCGCTTTTGGTGAGGAAGACTACAATGTAGCTATTGCCGCAGGGGTCATCAACGAGAAACGGCCACCTCCTGACCCTCTTGATGACACTGGCCACTTCACGGCTAAGGTCTCAGATTTCGCGGGATTACACGTGAAAGAAGCGGATAAACATATCATTAAATACTTGAAAGCGGCAGATCGTTTGGTAGTCGAATCACAATTGCGCCACTCCTACCCTATGTGTCCTAGATCAGATACGCCGCTTATCTACCGCGCGGTGCCTTCATGGTTCATCAGGGTCCCCGAGATCATTCCCGAAATGCTAAAGAACATTGAGGGGTCGCACTGGGTGCCCTCTTTCGTTAAGGAGCGTCGGTTTGCAAGTTGGATAGCAAATGCTCGAGATTGGAACGTCGGCAGAAATCGCTACTGGGGTACACCGATTCCTCTCTGGGTTAGCGATGATCTAGAGGAAAGAGTTTGCATTGGTAGTGTGGAAGAATTGCGGGAACTCAGCGGCTATCAAGGCGAGCTTCATGATATCCACAGAGATAAGGTCGATCATATCACAATTCCAAGCAGAAAGGGCAAAGGAACGCTTAAAAGAGTGGATGAAGTATTCGACTGTTGGTTTGAATCTGGTAGCATGCCCTACGCCAGCCAACATTACCCTTTTGAGAACGTCGAAAAATTCCAAAAGTCTTTCCCTGGTGACTTCATCGCCGAAGGCCTCGATCAAACGAGAGGTTGGTTCTACACGCTACTCGTTTTAGGAACACATTTGTTTGGACGTTCACCATTTCAGAACTGTGTTGTGAACGGCATAGTTCTGGCGGAAGACGGCAAAAAGATGTCCAAGAGACTGAAAAACTATCCCGACCCTTCCATTGTAATGGATAAGTATGGTTCTGATGCTCTCCGACTCTATCTGATTAATTCTCCAGTTGTTCGAGCCGAGCCACTGCGATTCAAGGAATCCGGCGTCAAAGAAGTAGTTCAGAAAGTTCTTTTGCCCTTGTGGAACAGTTATAAGTTCTTTGAAGGTCAAACTGTACTGCTTAAAAAGACAGAAGGGGTGGACTTCATGTGGAATTCAGACATGGAATTAACAAATGAAAATGTGATGGACCGATGGATTTTGGCAAGTTGTCAAAGTCTCCTGGAATTTGTTAATACGGAAATGCGAGGTAAGCAAAGCACCTTGGTCGAAAACGGGTATTCGCTTACATGCATCCAGCATATCGACTTTATACTGTTGTGCCACGACTTCTCGAACTGATCGACAATACCACCAATTGGTACATTCGATTTAATCGTCGACGACTCAAAGGAGAAAATGGGCTTCAAGACACACAGCACGCATTGAATGCTTTATTTGAAGTTCTGTACACTCTGTGCCGCGGTCTAGCCCCGTTTATACCTTTCTTGTCAGACACCATTTACCTAAAGCTGCTGGCACATATCCCTAAGAACCTTCAGGCAGAGGATGCCCGTAGTGTTCACTTCTTGCCATTCCCAGAAGTCAGACAAGAGCTGTTCAATTCCGAGGTTGAAAGAAGAGTTTCCAGAATGCAACGAGTTATTGAGTTAGCTCGAGTTTCGCGAGAAAGGAGAAGCATTGGTCTGAAGACACCCTTGAAGACTTTGGTTGTTATACACCATGATTCGCAGTATTTAGAAGATGTGAGATCACTGGAAACCTATATTACCGAGGAGCTCAATATTCGAGACCTCGTGCTTTCTAGCGACGAGGCGAGCTACAATGTTCAATTGAGCGTGACGGCGGACTGGCCGATACTCGGCAAGAAGCTGAGGAAGGATATGATACGTGTGAAGAAGGCCTTACCGAAATTGAGCAGCGATCAAGTTCAAGGGTATCTACAGACTGGGCAGATCCTTGTGGACGGCATTCGTCTGGAGACCGGTGATCTGGTCGTGCGACGTGGACTGAGTGAAGATGTGACATCCAGAAGTTTGGAGATCAACTCGGATGATGAAGTACTCACGATTCTAGACTCGGAGATCTATGCTGAATTGGCTCAGGAAGGGCTGGCTCGCGAGGTCATCAATCGGGTTCAAAGACTGCGCAAAAAGGCAGGCCTTCAGGCTACAGACGACGTCAAAATGGAATACCAAATTCTGTCTGATCCTGATGACATAGGATTAGCCCAAGCCTTGACCTCACAGTCCAGTACGATTGAAAAGACTCTGCGGCGACCTCTTGAACTGGCTCAGACAGGGACTGAAAAGACGCAGCTGATTGCAGAAGAAGAGCAGGAGGTGCAGCAAGCTACATTCTTGCTCCGCTTGCTAAAAGTATGAGAAATTCGCCAGGATAGCCGACGACCGCATTTACAATTTCATAGATAGATCAGGTCGCACAAAGAATTCAAGAGAAAAGGCAGCATGGTTGATTCATTCCAAAGTATAGGTTGTAATAACCAGTCACTTTTAGGGGGCTCTCTGTTTATTGCTTAGACAATGTTTTCTGTAGTTGTCCTTAGTTCAGCTCTATTAATCGCTAACCACAATTTCATACGCGTGCAAGCTCACCAGATAACAATCCTTGAGTTTAGAAAACTCTTGGGCGCATTTCCCTTTTTCCATCACACTATAATCTGCTACAATACATTTTCCGTAGATTGCTGACTAGAAAAGCATACGACTTAACAAAATGGATTTACAGCACACTGCTTTCAATAGCTTAACTGACCTGAATCGAGCATCGTGATGCCGCGGAAGCAAGCCTATGGACTTGACGATGGCCAGTTACTTGAGGCATGAAGGTTGATCAAACCCGGTCGCAAGCTGACTTGGGTCTCGGTCCAGGTTTCGTCTGCTGATTTGGTCCAATTTGGTTGCCGATTAAGGATCGCTTCGTGTCGAAGCACCACACAAAGAGGCTTGTAAAATTATTTCGGTACGCTTGGGCTGAGTTCAGACAATAGCGTAGGAAAAAGGTCAGTTGTCTTCAAGGCATGAGGAAATCGGTGAGCGAGGCATGAGGAAAGATACCCCATGCTTACGTAATGTATCCGTTCTACTCCCTGGTGGTTCCACTCCCAGAGTTCGCGTGAACGCCGCAAGGCGCGTTCCCCATCAGCCAGCCATTTCAAACTTGTACATTTTAGCCGCCCATAACAACAGTTTTTCTTATATGGGCTTTTCAACGTGCTTGTCATGACCGGTAATGTGGTCTAGATCAACAATGACCACGAGTTGCCACCTCAAGTAAGCTTTGCTAATATAGCCGACTATTCACAATATGTTAAAGCTGATGAAAGTACTCAGTGGCACAAATCGAAGTCGGGCTGCGAACCCAAAATCAGCTCTTAGGTTTCGACGATGGCCAGACTAGCAGTTCTTCGTGGGCGTTATCAAAACAAGAGCCATACTACTCTAATAAGGGCATGCATCGATAGCCACAAAAGTACCTCACCCGTTCTTACACTAACATGGTAGACGACAGACATCACAATCCTCCACTCTATTGTTTCCACGGCTCAAGAGCAATTCAATAGTTCACCTCATCCGAAACCACTTCCCGCGGCCGTTCTCTTCAAAGCGTACGATGATGTTCTTCCAATGTTCGGGATCGATCCGGACTCCGACCACCATCTTTCCGCTCTGGTGTTCCGTATCGGTGGTGAATCTGGAAATGGTTCCCTGCTCGAAAAGTTTCACGCCTTGTTGAAGCGCATGGGCATTCTTCTCGAATTCGACGATGATGTGACGACATCCGATCTCTCGTGTTCTATGTCTTCGACTTCACATCACGAAGCCGCTGAAACACCCCCACTCCAAACATTGGGATCCGACCCAGCTGACGAAGAGAAAGAAGATGGCGGGCCACACCTGAAGTCATCGGGAGTTTCCACACATAATTCTGGCAGCGTACATAACTCTCACGGTCATTTCATCAGTAAATCCTCGCATGATCTGAAACGATCTCAGCTAGTTTCTCATCGCACTCAAGACCTGAGGGAACAATGCAAAGGAATTTCTTCTGAGGCAGTATCTGGTTGGTCAGAACGGGGACGGAGCAACACACTCAACCCCTCTGGAGAACCAGCTATCGAAATCAATGATGCGAATCGGGCTACTCTGCAGAAACACGTCTTGATTTCGGCAATAGACCGATGGCGTAATATTGCCTCTGGAAAAAAAAATTCAAGAATGACACCTGATCACAACTCATTAACCCTTAACGGTGATCAAAAGTCTCGAAATTCAATCAATGTCGCAAGCATAGCTGGCGACCCAGGCAAGTTGGAGGGCAACAGCCTTCCGTTTCCAACACAGCTGGAAACCGGAGCGCGTGACTTGGGTGCTGCGGAAAACGATGTTCTCTTGCTTAGAGCAGTTCGAGCGCGCCAGATTTTTCTTGCAAGCAGAATTTTCAGTCGATGGGCTGACGAGACCGCTGTCCGATTAGAGCGAGAAGCCATTGCCAGAAGACACATGGTTCGATTTCGGTGTTTCAATGGCTGGATTCGGGCACCTACTGCAAAGCTGCCCAGAGCCAAGCGCTTGAAAGCTCTGTCTGCCGTTCAGAAGCTGCAGCGTGCCGTGGCTTGTCAGGAAGAACAGCTCGAATTAACGGCATCCTTGATAGCAGCATCTCGAATAAGCAAGATAGCCTCCCAAATATTGAACTTCTGGTTCACTGGTGTTTCATCTCAAATGTTCGCAAAGACAAGGAATCGGCTGGTACGTACAGGAGCAATTAACCGTTGGCTGGCACAGACCCGGGATTACAACCAAACCGGAAGCAGCATCTTGTGCATTAGTCGCCACAGTAGAAATAAAAGCACCCTTGTTACTTGGATTAATCACAAGACAAAATATCGAACCCAAGCCAAATCAAGTCAAGAGTTTGCCATAGGTTTTGATGGTCTTCACTGGCTTCGAATTTGGAGGGATCATGCAGAACTAAGTCGCCGAGCCAACTGTTGTCGACAATTTCTCACGATGGAGCAGTCAGCCCGAGAATTTGAGATCTGGCATCTACGAGCACGCGCAGAAACGTTCCGCTGGAAGCGGGAGTATACATCTGCAACGAAATTTATTGATGCTTGGCTTGCAGTTAGTTCGCGTTTTTCAGCGCTACAAGCTTCCTCGGGGGGCTGCTTCAGGTCTTATTCTGCGATGAAGTTTGCTAGTCACCTAGGCCACTTTTACCAAACCCAGCTGCAGTTGGATGTTTTAGGATACCGAGCACAGTGGTACATTCGCGCCACAAGTTTGTTGGGACACTTTGGTGCTATGGTCAGACACAGGAAACAGCAGATGAAACTTGTAGTTCGCCGTTATCTTATGATGAGATACACTCAGGTTTCGTCGAGAAGGCGACGGCGTGGCTTTTATACAGCTCTTAGTCGATGGCAGTCACACGCTATAACTATGCAGGCGATGACGACTGCCATGGAGGAATATCAAGCATCGAGCAATGTGCATCGCAAGCAGGCGATTTGCGCAGTATGGGGTAAATTCGCAGTTGAACAAGCTGTATCCCATACTCTTGCGATTCATCATCGAAGAGGACGATTCCTGAACGAATGGAGCGAGCATGCCTCGGCGAACCACCAGCAAGAACTGGATGCTGCGGTTTCATGGGCAACAGAGCAGCAACGCCAATCTCTGAAGGCATGGACAATATCAACTCTTCAGAAAAGCGGTCAGGCACATTCGGCAGATATGGTTAAGCATAGGCACGAACGCGACCTTCGAAACAGAGCTTTCCAGCGGTGGAGGTCTGCTGCGAGCAGATCAAAGCCGGTCGATTTTTTTCCTGAGCTGCAGTCGCAGTCGCCGGCTCTTACTGGACTAGTCAATAGCTCATATAATACTACCCGAAAACATTCAAAATGGCGGCCACTTTTCCCACGGCTCGACTACAATCAGGAAGCCTTGACTCCGGTCCATACTCCGTCTCGCTCGACCGGACTTTTATTTCCTTCAACTCATGCACCTTCCATACGTTTTATGGACCCTGTGGGTAGAACAGACGGGAAACTCGAGAACTCTGATGCTCGAGGTTCTGACATGCGGGGACACGACCTTGCCCGCGCGATTATGCCTAGGCAGGTCGATCTGCCGACGACAACGCCGAAAGTGCCAGTTCCGGCCCATGTACAGATCTCCTCACGTTATGTTCCAGCCCTGACAGGCCATGAAAGGCAACGTTCACCGATCAAATTGACCCGTATGCGGTCCATTCGTGGTCACATTAGTCAAACATCTGACCCCGTTGCCGCGGCCAGTCAGTTGCGGAATCATAAAGAGGGTAAGGAATTGCCTGGGCGAGCATTGGATGGGGAACCTGCTTTACAAAATTTATCCCTGTCTCGGTCTAACGTCAGGCCTACTTTTGCCAGGACTGTTCCAGTGCGAATGGGCTATCGGGAATCAGGCTCAGGTACCGGGGTTGCAACACCTTCGCTGGCCACGGGAATTGCGCCTCCAGGCAGGGATGGTGCAGAGTTTCCTTGAGAGAAAATGCTCTGGTACCGCAATTCTGTTATCTCGCTCGGTCACTAGTCCACCTTCTATACACACACTTAGGAAGTGATGGGGCTTGTAATGGATCAGTTCATCTTTACTTTACTTTACTCGTGGAATTTCAATGCGTGAACAGTTTATGTGCTCAAGGACTAGTACATAATACGTTGTATAGTAAAGTTATAAGACCCTCATGCAGCAATGTTCTCAAGTTCGACCCAGCTCACAGTGTAGGGCTGGTACTCCTTGTCTCAATTGAAACTGACCGTCGTCGAATTTTGCTCCGTCTTCTGGTTCCAGCTGCCTTTGGCGAACTGAACAGGGCACTGACCTAGTTCGACAGTTGCTACTGGTTTCCGCTCAATTCCGTACCTGCCCGCCCGCGTTGTCTCACGACGCATGAGTTGTTGCGGAAGCCTCGTTTAGTGACTGTCTTACGGGTTGGTTGCCTAATCTAGGGACGGACAATGTTATGGAAATTCGTATTCTCTTTTAGCAATGAATTTTTAATCATACAGCAACAAGTACATCTGCACATATTCTACTAAAGGAGATACACACAGACTAATGTACTAATATTATGACCTTCCACTACTAAAATCCTTTTCGTAACCTTCGATAGTTAGGACCTTTCTTAATCTAGATCGAGTCTTTCGTCAGTCATAACCTTTGCCAATCAGTACCTCTTTCAACTAGGACCTCATCAATATCTGTGTCTTAGTCACTGTTAAAAAGAGACTCCATTGCTATTCCTTTCTATGCTTAGTTGCCGCTGTATAATCAAATATCTGTTGGTGCATATTTACGTACTCCTTCTTGAGACCCTGTTGATGTATCTGGATGTGAATGTTTGATGAAAATAATATGATGACTTAGATGTAACTGGCAAGCGGTGGCCTTGGGCTTAGAATAGACTGTATTAGTAACAGCGTTAAACTTCATGTATATTGTAATTGTTTTAATATTCTAATATTTCAATACACTAGATAGCATCGCAGGTGACTATTTACTAGTTGTGTTAAGTCATGAGTGTGATGATATAGGCTTTGAATATATGTGTCAATTAAAGAAGTAAATAATGAGTTGTTTATAGCGCCATTAGATTGGGCACATTACCTGTACGTATAGAATAAACCAACTCGTTCGCGATGTAGGGTGGCCATGGGTGTGTCGATCAGGATTACATAAGACCGACCTGTCGGCGCACCAAGCTCAACTAGGAGACGACAACACGTTTATTACCGCAAACGCCTCCACCAACCTTCGCATTGCTAGTCATGAACTGAAAGTCTAGTGCTGCATGTCCAACACCAAGAGAACAGCTGCCGAAGATCACGTCTGATCATCACCTAGACATGATAGAGACAATCAAAAACCGGTAGCATGATTGCCGTCCTCCCTGGTCAACCGCAAGCAAAGCTTCAAGGAGTTACAACTGGCTTCTGGGACGGCCATCAGTACAATGCAAGCTATATCTGACCCCAAGCCCACGTACCTCAACAAATTGATCTGAGCACAAAACTAAATATAGCAACAGGCGTACATAAGCGGTCATGCGTTTACCGTGCTGAGCGCATCCCATAGAGTCATCCAAACTGTGTACGACGACGACAGCGAACAACAACTCGATGCTATAGTTTTGGACGAAGCGTCCGGGAAAATTGCAACCTGCACGCCCAAGCAAGTGCGTATCTACTGCCCATTGGCCTTGCAAGATGAAAGTGTCAAGGTAAGAATCATATCCCCCCCGAGCCGTGTAATATATCAATTATCTTCATTCGTATGTTAATTGTCACGCTGGCTGGGTATCGCCAGCAAATCCGATGTCTTCCCAAATGCGATGCACTGGCCACAACCAATGGAAGGGCGAAAAAGAAGTATTTTAATTCAATATATCAATCATCAACTAATATGCACATAGTGGGCACAACAAACAGTTTTAGACATTCCTCACCCAAGACACCAGATACCATGTACCCTGTCGTGGGGTAGCTCCGAAGAGCTCCTCGTAGCTTCGAGTTCCATATCACTTTTCACAACGCGTGACAACATTGTCAACGTCTGGCAGAAAGAACTCCCAAACCCTGCGAAATCTGCTGTTATGTCCCCCGACTCTGCCTATGTTGCGTCCATTGGGTTATACGACCGCCTTGTGAAGGTTTGGCGCCGGCTGACCTACACAACTGAGGAGGTACGATTCGATGTGTCGCATCTTCGACACCCCGATATTGTAGTATCGGTGAGATGGCGCAGGCCACTTCACCCGAAACAAGTGGCGGACAATGTATTGTATACATTATGCCTGGATAACTCAATCCGTATCTGGGCTCCACTTGAGGCAGCTGAAGGGCAGCACTGGCAACTGAGGGGACGGATTAATACGAATAAGTTCACCGTGAACAGTTCTATAGCGCCATGTTCCCCCATCATATTGATCGTGGACGGCAGGGACTTTACCATGGCTGTGGAGAGAGCAGTAAGGGATCACATGACTGTTGATGAAAGTGCTCCGGCCCTAGACCATCTAGTCGATGTTGCAACCAAGAATCCGGATATTTGCATCAGAATTGACCGCCCAGGGGCCATGTCCGTCTGGGCACTGGAAAATGTCGGAGCTAGCGACTGCGATGCGTTCCGAGCGTTTGATATCGCACACGTTCGGTTGCCTAATTTCGGTGGCTTCAGTACCTTTATCAACGGCGAGACCGAAACCAGATGCGGCCATATCCAAGTTCAAACCTACTACGACAGGTCAACTGGCAGGCTCCAGTTTATCCTTCACTCCCTCGATGGTGCAATCGGAGTGTTTACATCTAATGTGGCTGACTTGATGGATCCCTTGATGAACGACCGGCGCCTTCAGTTGCTGACTGTTTGGACTGGGCACACTGCACCCGTTAAAAAGATTGTAAGAAATTTCAGCGGACATGCTATTGTGTCACGAACCGACGACGGAGAATGTATTCTTTGGAAACGTTCAATAGCGCAAGTTCAAGGGAAGAGCCAAATACTTTCACGTCATCTTACCATTCCCGAAGAAAGCGGCATTCATCGGATCTGTGTACTACGCAAGGGGCGATTTGTAGTCTTCTTATGCAGCATATCTGTGGTGCTCTGGGACTGCCGATCGAATAATGCCACCGTCCTTGCCCGATGCTCGCTAAGTACCGAAGAAATACCATTGTGCTTAATAGTGCTACCTCGCCCTCAAATAGCAGACAATCGAATCGCATATGTAGCAACAGTGACATCAGCTGGACAGGGTATCGTCTGGGAAGTAGGACTTCCTCAATATCTTGCAACAGGGTATCATGACGATACTGCTAGGCTGGCTGAGTTCTGTCGCTTCAATTTAGAGATAGAAGAAACACTGAAATACGTCCTTCCCGTGGATCCGGCAGGCGCAGCGCCGCCCATGTCTGGCTTTCTCGACGTATTTGCTCGAGACATTGCCATATCATACACAAATACAGGAAGGGTCAATTTCTGGGCAGCTCGTGTCAATGTGAAGGATCGCAACGTGGAGTGGCTATCAACGTCCTCTACAGAGACTGGACTCACCGAACTAGCACTGGCGAGCGGCAGTATGCTCAAGAAAGCCGCTCTAGTCAACTCCACAAGATCGCAACTTACAATTTGGGACATTGGTGGTTCACGTCTTGAATACGAACAGGACTATAAAGCACAAGACATGGTGCAGGATCTCGACTGGACCTCGACCCCTGACGCGCAAGCTATATTGGCCGTCGGGTTCCAGCACCGCGTCGTGTTGCTGTCCCAAATGAGATTTGATTATATCAACAAAGGGCCAGCGTGGGCCCCAATACACGAGATCAATATTTGGGACCTTACACCACATCCCATCGGAGATTCTGCCTGGCTTGCCAATGGATACTTGGTCATCGGTTCTGGTAATCAGCTCATTATCCATGATCGACACATAGACGGAGAAGCATATGCTATTACAGCCACGACGTATGTCAACAAAGAAGGCCCCCGGGATCTTTTCGAAGCAGTACAGAGATTTAACGGACCGCTCCCTGTATTCCATCCCCAGTTCCTCAGTCAGTGCATTCTCGCTGGGAAATGGGACCTAGTTAGGAGGATATTGCTGGCGCTGTATAGAACTTTGAAATATATCGTTCCCGGCGATACGATAGATGACTATTTGGGACTCAGGTTATCGCAGTTTTACATGTCAAACGTGAGTTTTAGAAACTATGAACACTTGGGAACCAATCTACTCACCGCTACGGTTCAGACGCCTCCGGCTAGCGAGTCAAGCAGAGTAACAGGGCCATCAACACCCACTCATGGCAATGAAGACAGCGACACGTTTACTGAACAGACTGCCGTCTCCATAAATGACAAACTTGCCCGGGTACGACTTCCACAACTCTCTGAGCATGAACAGATACAACTTGCAGATATGGTTGAATGCGCCGCTTCCGTGGAAAGCCATCGACGCTCGATGGACGATAACGCAGCTCGATTTATGTTGTTCTCCCGCCAACTTGCACTCCGTAAAGGCCGAAAGAGCGAAATACAGCTCTCCTGGCGGGAGATCAATTGGGCATTTCATTCAAACAGCCAAGATATACTCTTGGACTTTGTGTCTCGACAAAACCACGGTCTGATGCGATGGGAACAAGCTCGCGAAACCGGAGTTTTCATGTGGCTATCGGATTTGACAACGCTGGTGCGTGGGTGTGAACCCTGAATGATTGGGGATGCCGATGCTGATGTGAAGTAGCGCAATCACTTTGAAGTAATAGCGAAGAACGAGTATACCAAAAGCGACCTGAAAGATCCGGTGGAATGCAGTCTGTTCTATCTTGCACTACGTAAGAAGACGATGCTCCAAGGACTCTGGCGGGTTGCAAGTTGGAGCAACGAGCAGACAGCAACCCGAAAACTGCTTGCGAATGACTTTAGTGACCCAAAATGGCAAAGAATCGCACTGAAGAATGCGTACGCACTTTTGAGCAAACGACGATTTCGTGAGTTGCTTGAGATAGAAGAGAAGTCAATCATAATTCACAACTGACACTTTGTAGGTTACGCAGCAGCATTTTTCCTGCTCGCGGACCACCTGGAGGATGCTGTTGAGGTTTGCTTGCGGCAGCTGAAAGATTTGCAGCTGGCGATTGCTATTAGTCGTGTTTACGAGGGGGACGAAGGCCCAATGGTACGAAAAGTCATCCAGGATGAGGTCCTATCAGTGGTTGCTCAAGAGGGCAATCGCTGGCTTGCGTCCTGGGCATTTTGGATGCTTGGTCGTAAAGACATGGCTGTTAGGGCATTGGTCGTAAGTGTGGGCGATATCGGCGACTATAGCTAATCATTTGGTGTCTGCTAATCAAAAGATGTGGAGCAGATGCCTGTCTTTGCCCTATTGGAAACGCCATGCTCTCCCGATATCATGTCGCGCATATTTTTAACAGATGATCCAGCTCTCGTGGTACTGTATTCACAGTTGCGTTCGCGAACTCTCCAAACGCTTCGAGGAGCCTCTAAAGTAACACCAAAGGCTGAGTGGGAATTTGTGCTTCACAGTGCAAAACTATATGACCGAATGGGCTGTGATCTCCTTGGTTTAGATCTTGGTAAGTGAATCTTGTAGATGCCACAACGAGGATATCCACATCTCAACCCATCCATTTGCCCCCAAAACCCGGCCTTATGGTATATTATTCTTGTTTCGATGGGCACCTCTGACGTGTGACACTACAGTGCGTAATTGGGAATTCCAGCACTTTTCTACTACTGGGTTTGGTGGAGAAGTGAACCCTCTGAAGCTCCTCCGGCGGAGAAGCTCGCTGGTGGTGGACGATTTATCAGTATCGAGACGTGGCTTGTACTTGGAGCAGTCTCAAAACACAACGAAGCCATCATTGTCTCAAGGACCAAGTCCTGGTTCTTTTGTTGAGCCAGATACATCATCATTGCTAGAAAGCTTTGGACTGTAGGCGCGCATGCGTGTAGGCGTCGGCCTGTAAAAAGAGGCGTTTCAGACAGTTGCAACTGATGAACTATCGACTAATAAATGAGAGTCAAAGTCGTTTCAGTTTTACCACAATTCACAATTATTGCCAATCTAGGTAAGTAAGTAGTGAATGTGACAGACAGTTGGGTAGCTTAGTCATGGCTCACATACAGACCGATTATTTGTAAGCACGATTTGGCAAGTCGTGCAGTTTGCCCACTAGGAGCGACTGCGACTGCACGTTGCAAACCACATCTATCCCTACCTTTCCTAAATTTGAACTGAACCTAACCACGATGTCACCTCCCTCTTCGTCGGTGCAGGGCAGGAGCTTCACCCTACGAAGCGTGGTGGCGGGGTTAACAGTGGGAACTGTAATTTGTGCAGCCAATGTCTACTTTGGACTACAGACAGGCTGGGTATCCATCATGTCAATGCCAGCCAGCCTCATGGGATTTGGTATATTCAGAGCCCTACGGCCTCACCTGAGCTTTCCATTTTCTCCCGTTGAAAATGTGCTGCTGCAAAGTGTTGCTGGCGGCATGGCCATCATGCCGCTTGGGTGTGGTTTTGTCGGGGTGGTTGGTTTCCATCTAGCTCTTTCTCCCCTGTGTCTGTTTGTGCTTTATTGACTTTATTTGTGAATAGATTCCAGCAATGACCTATCTTCTCAGATCTGATGAAAACGGACCACTATCTTTGAGCACCACGCAGCTCATAGTCTGGTCACTCGGATTGTGTTATTTTGGGGTAGTGTTTGCTGTGCCTTTGTAAGATTGCAAAGCCCCCTTCCTTTGTCACGAGGAGGATCCGATCTCAATACAAAGAAACCTCTCGGATTAACCATGCTATTGTTGCTTATACACAGGCGGCGGCAAGTAATCATTCGAGAGCGACTAAAGTTTCCGAGTGGCTTCAGTACTGCTGTGCTCATATCAGTTCTTCATGGTGAAGGACCTGAAGGACCACAGAGTTTGAAGCCAGAAGAGCTCGACAGAGCTGCTCGAGGTGGCTTTGCAAGCCTTGTTCCTCGTGCTGAAGAACACAGTTCTCCCCCTCTGGATAATCCAAGCACTCGTGAGGCTGAAGATGGCGCACATGCAGATTTAACAAATCCGCCAAATGGAACGTCGAATATGCGCCTTCTGGTTATTTGTTTCCTAGTCTCCGGTATTTTCACCATATTGACATACTTTCTTCCGATCATCCGAAACATTCCCATCTTTGGTATGATCGCGGCAGACAGATGGCTTTGGACACTAAACCCCAGCTTGGCCTATGTTGGCCAAGGTGTAATTATGGGCACCGAGACCACGTTACACATGACTCTTGGAGCCATTGTAGGCTGGGGCTTGCTCAGTCCGTTAGCAAAACTCAAAGAATGGGCCCCTGGGCCAGTAGATGATTGGGAGCACGGCAGTAAAGGTTGGATTATTTGGGTGTCTCTTGCCATCATGTTGGTTGATGCAGTTGTCAGCCTCGCTTACGTCGGAATAAGATCCATTCCCCGTTCAAAATTGCTTGACTTCACGTTCTACCTCAAAAGCAGGATCCAAGATACAGCATTTTTAGGAAGGCAGATGCCGGGGCAGTCCTTTAACAGGTACTCTTTGCTACAGACAGAGGATGACGAAGACTCCCAAGATTCTGAATTCACGGCAGCTAGGGCCATCCGAGTGCCTGATAGTGTCTATGACGATGCAAATGGCGATGCACCCGATGATGCGCCGCTAGAGCAGCTGGTAAGTGGGAAGCTGGTCAGTGTTGGGCTGATGACTTCTATACTTTTGTGCATAGGAACCACCTACTTTGTTTTTGGAGGCCTCGTTCCGTTATTTGCAACTATCATTGCTGTACTCATGGCTTTAGTTTTGAGTATCATGGGCGTTCGGGCCCTAGGAGAGACAGACCTAAATCCAGTCTCAGGAATCAGCAAGCTGGCTCAGCTCTTCTTTGCTCTCATTATTCCACAGTCAAACAAATCGAGCGTCCTCATCAACCTCGTTGCCGGCGCTGTGGTAAGAACCCTAACTGGAAATTTGAGACCCCATCGGCAGTGATGGTGGTGGTGGTGGTGGTGCTGTTACACAGTGGAATTTTTTAACTGACTTCATTCCTTAGTCTGAAGCTGTAAGTTAAGGATCAATTCCTGCAGCTCCAAATTTTCCTCCGACTAAGTGTTGTTTGTTTCTTATTAGGGAGCATTGCAAGCAGGCGATCTCATGCAAGATCTCAAGACTGGTCACCTACTCGGTGCAGCCCCGAACGCGCAATTCTGGGGACAGGTGATCGGTGCCACGGCTGGAGCAATTCTGAGCGCCTTCGTTTACAGACTTTATACGTCGTAGGTCTAACTGCCGCTTTGCCCTTAGCGTCTCAATGATAACAGGCTGACCATTCCTTCAGTGTGTACACCATTCCGGGCGACCTTTTCCAAGTTCCCACCGCGTATGTTTGGATTTTTACAGCAAGATTGGTCACAGGTCAAGGTTTACCGTACATGGCAAAAGAATGGTCTGCTGGAGCTGCTGTCTTGTTTGCATTTACAACGTTGATCCGCACCATTGCTGCAGACAAATGGTGGCGATCGTTTATTCCAGGAGGGATCGCAGTAGCAGTTGGTACGCAAAGACAAGACTTTAATTTTCCTCCTTTATAACTGCTGACTTCACTAAGGGATGTACAATGTGCCGTCATTTACTCTGGCCCGAGCGGTAGGTGGTATCGGTTGCTGGTACTGGACAAGGGTCCTAAAGAGATCCAATACGCGACTCATCATATTGGCATCGGTATGATAAGCCGCAGAATCCTAATTTGTCAAAGACGACTAGCTAACTTGTTTCGAAAGGGCTTCATTCTGGGTGAGGGATTTTTGAGCATCGTAAATCTACTGCTGCAGGGACTGAAAGTACCTCATTTGTAAGGCCTGCATCGACAACACATGATACCAAAATTACTGCAGAGGTTAAATATTAAATATGTATCTCCAATGATTCCGTACAAAAGTATCTATTTGAGATCCCATGTCTGATCCCTTTGTCCATTTTTGGTGGACCAAGTGACATGTAGCACAAGAGCTCGTGCGTTATCTGCATGAGTAGAGAAAGAGACTTGTCCACTGACGCGATGTGAATCTGGCACATCCTGCGCGAGATTCTGCGGCCTGATTAATAAAAGCCCTTGCTTCCAATGAGTCTCTGGGCCATCCGGGCCAGTAGTGAAGGCCACATGTCCTTGGGAAGAGAGATTGAAGGTTGCTGGAGTTGTTGGAGCCGCAGGGGTTGATCCGATCCTAGAAGGCGAGAAGAAGTTATCAAACCAAATGAGAAAGCCATCCAGAGACGCTACTTCTTCGTTCACCTCCGTCCTCCAATCAGTCGTGAAGCACAAGTCCCTAGGGTGACATGTATATAGATCCAGAATTTTGAAAGGATATGCTGCACCGCAAAGTGAAGATTTGGGTCTGGCCTGTATATGGACCTCGTCATACATGCCCTCTTGCATAGCCTTCATATCAAAGCCGTAAACATCACGCCAGTATGACACGTGCTCTGACAAATATTCTTCATCCTTGAAAGGTGCGATCCACAGTGTGGCAGAGCTAGGAACTAAAAGACCGTCAGGTTTGAGGTATTTATCCCGAGCAAACAGAATACTCGGGAGCATGGCCTCGTAGAGTAGGCAGTAACCCATCCACTCGCTGACGATGATGTCGACCTCTTTGACAGGCAGGACAACCTCCTCTATGCTCCCCTTCACGCATGTGATTTTATCCGATAACGCATTGTTGAACACATTCTCCCTCGCTTTGTCGATAATATCTGATCTGTCAACTGCGATAACTTGTGCAGCGCCTGCCTTGGCACAAAACATGCTCAAAATTCCTATGCGAATGTCAGATTCAGGTTGAGTAGATGTTGTCATTGACTGTCATAATACCGGTGCCACATCCAATGTCAAGCACAATCTTGTTTTTGAAGATGTGTTTGTTCTCATAAATAAAGTCTCTGTACGCATTAGTTCGAACAAAGTCCTTAAGCATCGTCTCGTGGATTTCTGTTCGAAGTTTAGTCTCACGATAGCCTCTCTGTTCCTTTATGGTCATTCCATTTCATACCATTTGCAGCATAAGACTCAAAGTAGTAGCTTGAAGTATCCTTGGGCTTCGAGACAAGCGATGAGCCTAGATTATCGTCGGTACCCCAGCGGCGGTCAAGCGTCTGTTCCACCGCCAGCCGATAGTTTGCGAATTTTTCGGTCATAGACTCTAACGCAGACTCCAATGTCTTATTGCGATCGAGCAGTTCACCGACTGAAGCCTTCGGTACATCCACAGTCATCTCCTGGTGTTTGCCCAAAGAATCTAGTATTTCGTCAAGAGAAAATATGACAGCATCATTTTCAATAACCGGCCTCAAGTAACGCTCGTCGTCAATGTCCAAACGGGAGATCTGTTTGGGTAGGCTGGACTTGTCTCGAACATGATTGCGAACAAAGTTTATGAGCTTGACAGCGCCTAGGAAATCGAGCTGCAGACGATTGATATTATCGAGCAAGTCAAAGTTGTGTTGCTGCTTGCAATAGTCAAGCATTTCAGCTAGCGTGGGGAATGTTTGCCCGTCAAACAATGACAAGACTTCAATGTTTTCCACGTCCGGCTCGACGTCAAGCCAATTGCTCTCCTCTGAAGTATCGGAGGTTTGACAAGGCGAGCTTGGATTATCCTTCGGGTTGTTCATCTTTGCAGTCGCTTGAACAGCGGTGTACTTGGTTCGATGTGGCACGTTTGGGATGATTGAAGGAGTTTTGAGTGATAGTGGTGGTCTATAGCCTGTCCTGTCAAATATTGCTTCGAATTTCAAAAAAAATATCCTTGACAAAGTTTTGGCTACAAGACAGCCCCTCCTATTGGCAGTTTTTTTTTACTTCTTCCCCAAGCCCGGTCCACTCTCTGCACTGCACTTTGAAGTGCAGCCCTGACATGTACTCAAGTACTCTGTAGTACGGACTAGTAAGTGTTTTTAAGTATAGTAGCCGCCAAGCAAGCGGGGTACCATCAATGCTGGATGGACCCGTAGAAATCCCACATTGTTTTCACCTAATGCTAGAATATGCCATGTGTCCAGCGGTCGAATAAGCCATTATTACTCATCCTTATCCTCGCCGTTGCCATCTTCTTCCCCATCTGACACATCCTCACCAAGCTCTCGAAGACGGACCTACACATTACTCTGAGTCAGACAGCCCTACTATACCGCATATCGGGCGTACTCACTTTGTATCTGGCAACCTTTTCTTCCAAGTCCCCAAAGACTATTAGCAAATCATCGAGCTCTGCTTGCACGGTCTTCTTTGCAGCCAGTTCGTTCGAGAGCTTTGCCTCGGCCTACGGGAATTAGTTTTGCGCGCAGCTATTGGCCAAACACATAATAATAAAACATGTGGCTTACTGTCTTGGCCTTTGCTGTCATCTGGCGGAGCTGTTCCTCTAGGCTTTCAGCCCGAGCCTCAACTTCTTTCCTCTTGCCGGCTTCTACCGCCAATAGTTTGTCGTTCTGCTCCTGAAGCCTCTGGATTTCTAGGGCTCTGTTCTTGCCAGCCTAGGTAATTCTGGTCAAGATTTCGTTCATTAGTTCACCACGGAAAACTCACCTTCATCAAGTCGACCTCGAGACGATTGATTGATGCCTTGTAATCAGCCCCCTCTGCTTCTGCTCGTAGCTGGACTCGCTCGATTTGGGACTGGGCCGCTTTTTGTGCTTGAATTAAGTCGTTTTGAAGCTGTGTTTCTCTTGAAGCGAATTGATCACGTGCTAATGCAGCTTGTCGCTCATGCTTGGCTGCCGTCACGGCCTGCTGCCGGACCAATTCTCTACAAACAAGTATGAGCATAATTCTAGCACATGATCAGTGCAACATACCGAATCTTTTCTTCATGAGCCTGTTCGGCATCTTTAAACGCTGTCTTGAACTTAGAAAGCTCTGTTTTAAGCTCCATTATTAAACGTCGATCATCTGCCTCGCGATGGTCTAGTGTATCCTCGAGAGATGCCATTTTGTCTTGGATTTCCTTTAAGGCACGTTCTTTGTCCTCAACTTGACGCCGAAGAGAGTCCACGAGCTCGCGCGATATACCTTTTTGGACACCGTTAGTGACGATGGAAATTTCAAGCTCTGGTGCTCTGTCGATCGATCGTCCGATCCGACTGTAGTTGTCTTTGAAAAAATTGACAAATGCAGCATCGAAAAAGACATCTGGAAGACCATTGCCACTAGATGGACGATGTTTCTGTGAGATTACCTCGAAATCTCGTACGAGCGGATGACTTCTAAGGCGAGTCAAGCGGTCTAGGTATTGCTCTCGATCTAACCTCTTCATGAGAATGGAGTGTAAGTCTGGTCGGGGGAGCGGCGAATCCTTAGTTGAAAATTCGTACACAACACCTAGAAGCAACGCGCAGAGACCTTGGACTATGTCCCCCCCCGAGACCGATGGTTGTGAAACTGCTTGAATTAAACTCTGCACGTTGCTTCCCTCGGCCAGAAAATCATTTACCGCATCGAGGTCCTCAAAAGTCCAACACAGAAGCAACATTAAGTAACCCACTGGAATCCTAGCGTCATCCCCACGAGAAAAACCAGAAATAAGATGAGCCGTAATTGTCTGTATACTTGTAACAACTTCCTCATCTTTTGATGCATCACCTTCCGTGACGCCAAGTAGTTTCGCCTTCGCTGTGGGGTTGTCGTGGAGGAGGTGGAAAGCGATGACGGAAGCAAACCACTGGCGATACGGGTCGCGGACAAATTTGCTTGGATCTGGCCGCAACAGCACGGTCAAGATATTCGCAGATTCATCGGCACCAGAAGTATACCCATCAATGGCTCTTGACAAAAAGTGAAGCCTAACCTCGGCATGGTTTGAAAAGTAGGCTTTGAGGCATTCACACGCAGAATGTCGTAGATCGAAGACCAAAGGGCCACTTGAATTGAGCGTCAAATCCAACAGGCCGTCAATAACATATGTTTTTGCCGAAAGTTCCACATTGGCGCCTTCTCTGACGTCGTCTGCAAGTAGCGGTGCTGGAACCATCAGTTGGGCAAAACTCTCCTGCAACGGTTTAGAGCCTCGAATCATGTCACCGCATGTCGTTAGAGCCTGTGCACATGAGGTTACATCTTGTCTTCTAATCCACGGACTTGACGGCATGTTCTTACCTCTGCTTTGATTGCAATTTGACCCTCTGCACGGGAAAAGGCTAGCTGAAGAATGCTGTACACCAATCCATGCCTCCAATAAGCTTCTTGGTTAAGGGACAGGCCTGCCGAACCAGGAATGAAAAAGAGGCGGAGAACTGCAAGATATGCATATATGTTTCGATCGCGTTGCGTCTGGGCCCATACCGCAATTTCAGCATCAGAGAACTGGGACCTTAAGAAGTCCTCGAGCAGACCAGCTAGACTTGCAAAGCATCCTGATTCTCGAAATAGCGACTGGTTCGAGGTGTTTCGGCGCAGAAGATTTGCTAGAAGAATCAAACAATCCTCTACAATTCGTCCACCCTCCGCAAGTGAGCCATCGGCGGCCACAATAGCAAATATTCGTTCGAATGCGTTCTCGAATGCCACGAGTTTCTGTAGTTCTCTGGAATTTGGCGTGAGAGAGATCAGTAAACCAAGACACTCGTCTCGTACCGCTTCCCGTTTGTCCTCAAGGGCAGCAACGAGCCTGCTAATTCCCAACGGCGCAGTCAATATGCACTCTTCGGTTCGTTCGGTGCGTGCTGACAAAATAGCCGAGAGCAGCTGCAAGGAGTAGAGACGGGAGTAAAAATCGCTAGATTCGACAAAATCTAATAACAGTGTTATATTCTCTTGACGCTGCGTGAACTCGTCTGCAAGCCAAAGCAACACCTCATCAGAAGTTTCGGGGCTATTCTCGTTGGGGTTGAACAACAACAAAAGTGTTTCCAGAATCACTTTCACGGTGTCGACATCATCGCCGTCTTTCGTCAGGCTTCCAATAAGACATCTCAGAGCACCAGAGGCAACCGAAGCAGGAAAATCTTTAGCAAAGCTTCGCAGGCCTAATATCGCGGCTCGTCGGTCCTCTAGTAAATTTGCAGAATTGAGTCGTCCGCTAAGCACTGTTATGGTTTCACTAACAGATTGTTTAGCTGGTGTCGTCGCAATAGAAAACATGATGTCGAGATGACCTGCGCTATTAAGAAATTGAGATACCCCAGTATGAGCTGAGCTACTTTCCCTGCAGCTAAGCTCTGTCAGAGCGCGGCCGATGCTTGGGGCTTGCTACTCAGGAAGCTGGTACGGACAACGGGGACGAAATAATTACTTGTAACAGCGGCCCCTGCTAACCATCTCGTCCTGTTAAGGAGAGCTCTGCAGCTGGAGTTGAGGCTGCAGGCAGGCCTACGGCAGACCGACCACCTGCAATCAACCCAAGGCATTGTGTACTTCGTCTGGGTGTACCAAAAGGAGCTGGGGCCACCTAAGGTGGACCATGCGCTGCGGAAGGGGAAAAAAAGCTTAAGGTACGTACCTAACTAATAGTTAGCTGATACTCCGTGCTCCATCCAACGTCTCGCTTCGGGCATACTACCAAACTGAAATCCTATCAACATCTGTATAAATCCGACAAGATGGGTATTCCAGCCGCTTTCCGATGGCTGTCCAACAAATATCCGAAGATAATCTCACCAGTCATCGAAGATCAGCCAGTTGTGTTGCCCGACGGATCAATTGTTCCTGTTGATACTACGGCGCGAAACCCCAATGGCGAGGAGTTTGACAATCTCTATCTCGACATGAATGGCATTGTGCATCCTTGCGCACATCCTGAGGATAAGCCCGCACCAGAAGATGAAGAACAAATGATGCTCGAGATTTTCAAGTACACCGACCGTGTGGTAAACATGGTCAGACCGCGGAAACTCCTTATGATCGCAGTCGGTAAGGCCGGAATCTTTCCCGGCTAATCTGAATCATGCTGACAGAATCTTTTAGATGGCGTCGCTCCTCGAGCTAAGATGAACCAACAACGTTCGAGACGATTCCGCTCAGCGCAGGATGCGAAAGAGAAAGAAGAGAACAAGCAAGAGCTCCTCAAACTAGTCAAACAACAAAACGGCGGCATGCTACCACTAGAGCACTCTGGGGATGTTATGAAAAAAGTCTTTGATAACAACTCAATCACACCAGGAACACCATTCATGGATATACTGGCAGTCAGCTTGCGTTATTGGTGTCAATATAAACTGAATACTGATCCAGCTTGGGCAAAAATGAAAGTTCTTATTTCCGATGCCACAGTCCCGGGGGAAGGCGAGCATAAGATCATGAACTTCGTTCGGTCACAGAGAGCCAGCCCCAGTCATGACCCAAACACCCGTCATGTAATCTATGGCTTGGATGCCGATTTGATCATGCTAGGCCTGGCTACGCATGAGCCTCACTTTCGAGTCCTTCGAGAAGATGTCTTTTTCCAGGAAGGAAGAGCCAGGATGTGCCAGATTTGCGGGCAGAAAGGTCACGAGGCACGCAATTGTCGGGGTGGGATGAAAGACAAGACGAGTGATGCTGAGGACAAACCAACCCCCACGCCGCTCAAGCCGTTTATCTGGCTTCACGTTTCAGTTTTACGGGAATATCTTGCCGCAGAATTGGCTGTTCCCGGATTGCCTTTTCGATTCGACCTGGAGCGAGCCATTGATGACTGGATATTTATGTGCTGCTTTGTCGGAAATGATTTTCTTCCCCATCTACCCGCATTGGAAATTCGAGAACACGGAATTGACACACTGACAACCATCTGGAGGAACTGCTTGCCCAGAATGGGAGGATATGTCACGAAAGACGGCCACATAGATCTTGAGAGAGCACAGCGCATTTTGGATGGGCTAGCAATGCAGGAAGATGGCATATTTAAACGCCGCAAGGAGCAAGAAGAACGCAGAGAGGCGAACGCAAAGCGGAGAAAGATGCAAAACGAGGGCCAGTTCCGTGGAAATACTCGTGGAGTCAATGGCGAGAAGCACAGAGACGGCCACCACGATCCTTCACGGGGTCTATCTCTCCACCCAATATCGACTTATCCGAAGGAGCATCCGTCTCAAACCATCACGCACGACATGGTTGTGAATAGATCTAAAGTTCAAGATACCGCCACCGCCAACAAGAGCGCGGCAAGCGCAATGAAAGAGCAACTGCGAGCAGGCAAGCAAACCGAAGACGTCCCAGAAACTGCATCATCTGTCCTAGGCAAGCGCAAAGCACCAGACACTGCAGAGGTCAAAACAGATTCCACCAATATCGACGGTCCTATTGACACCGTAAGGCTCTGGGAAGATGGCTATGCAGACCGCTACTATCACCAAAAGTTTAATCGCCCACCTGGTGACATCTCATTTAGGCATGGGGTGGCTAAGGCTTATGTGGAAGGTTTGGCGTGGGTTCTACTATATTATTTCCAGGGTTGCCCTTCATGGGAGTGGTACTACCCATACCACTATGCCCCTTTTGCTGCAGATTTCAAAGACCTAGCAAGCATGGAAATTGTATTTGAAAAGGGCAGAGTGTCAAAGCCGTTTGAACAGTTGATGAGCGTTTTACCAGCAGCTTCACGACACGCCCTCCCTGAAGTTTTTCATCCGCTTATGACAGAGAAAGGCAGTCAAATCATCGACTTTTATCCGGAAGAGTTTGAGGTAGACTTGAATGGTAAAAAAATGGCATGGCAGGGAGTCGCCTTACTACCATTCATTGACATGCCCCGGCTATTGGCCGCCGTACAAGAAAAGTACCCCCTTCTGGGGCCATCAGAAGCCGCGAGAAATGCGACTGGCAAAGACGTGCTTATATTCTCAGAGAACAATGAAGGCTTGTACGATGACATCTTGACACGATTTTATTCCAAGCGCCAAGAATCATCGAAATTCAAATTGAATCCCAAATCAAGCGGTGGCTTGTCGGGAATGGTTGAGAAACAGGACAGCGAATATGTGCCTCACGGACCGCTAACCTATCCGCTGGAGCGAAACAGTATGCCGGATTTGGATTATGATAGATCTGTCAGGTAAGAATTATCTGCTTCGCGCCGCCATTATCTGGAGCTAATGCCAAATTTCCTTATTAGCGTACACTTCAAAATGCCACAGACGCAGCAGACGCACAAATCAATGCTACTGCGAGGTGCAAAACTACCACCACCTGCACTGACTCCGAGTGATATTGAGGTGATCCGAGGCAAGGTGGGGAGGGGTCAGCGGGGACCAGGTTATTCTCGGAACAGCATGAGCATGGGGTTTGGTCAAGATCACAGTAGGCAGTGGAATGGGGGTCAGCGTCTTAGTCAGGGATGGCATCCACCACCACCAGGAGGGCCGGGCTTTGGTGTTGGGGTGCCTCCACCACCACCACCATCAAATTGGACGCAAGGTTCCCAGGGGAGAGGTTTCCATGGATAGTAGTTCGTAGTTCGTAGATAGGCCGGCCATATTTGTTAATTGTAATGCATTTTCACAAAAATAGCAAAAATATTTTTTTCCGGAAAAAAAAGTATTGTTTTTTTCGGTCTGGGTTTTTTTTGGCAAGTTTATAGTGGGCATTATTCGGCAGAAAAGCCCTGTTTTGGAAAAAAAATACGACCTCACTCGCGCTATAGAATGGGGGAAAATTTTCTTTTCTAGCGAAAAAAAAAACCTCCACTCATATAAAGTGCGCATCCATTAAAATTCCTTTCTTATTCCGGAACTGCCTGTATTAATATATATATATATGTGTCTCTTACATATGTTTTCGGCTAGCTTCACTCTGTAAAAAAATTAGAAGAACAAGGTATTGTTCTTTCCTTCCTTTATGAGTAATAAACACGTAGTCTAGAGAGTGCAAAATCTAAGAGGTACCTTCCTACACAAAAATGCGTGTGAAAGTACCTTGTCCGTTACGCGTTTTCATAAAGGAGTGTAAACCATGTGGAGGTACCTCGCGTTCACTCATGTTTAATAACTAGTTATTGGCTGAATTTAGGCTTACACTCTTAGGAGTGATGAAAAAAATGTAGATCCCGGCTTTTTGGCTCAACAAGCAGTTTGCAAGAGCTTATTACAAGCTTTTAGCTCAGCTGATGCTCAATCTGCCACTTTTATATCGGCCCGCCCGCTGAATTCTGGGGTTACAGTAAATCTCGGCTCCAATAAAGTTGATCTCGTATTCTCGTATTCAGGGTGGGGCCTTTGACTAGCAGAATAGCATATGCCGCATATGCCAGATTATACCACTATATTACACTACCTATAACCCCTATAACTAACCGCAATTTTTCACCGCCTGCCTAATTAGGGTTATAAGGCCCCACCCTAGATACGAGATCAACTTTGTTGGAGCCGAGATTTACTATGTGGAGTACGTAAACGCGCAGCAGCAACTAAACCTAAAACGGATAAGGTACCTCCGCACGCGTTTTCACGTGGGAAGGTACCTCTCTGATTTTGCGTATACTTAGGGCTCTGTAAACTACGCGTTTATTAATAATACTAAAATTTTACATTATAGCTCGCGCGGCAATAGTTAATATATAATAATAATAATTACTAAGCGTAAGCGTGAGAAATTCACAAAGAAAGCATTCCTAAGTATGCGCAAAATTAGAGAGGTACCTTCCTACGTAAAAACGCGTGTGGAGGTACCTCGTGGGCTTAGTTGCTGCTGCGCGTTCAAAAATCCGTTGCTGCGCGTTTACGTACTCTACTACTATATGTCCCTGAATTCTTCCTCTGAAACTCATTGTACTCTTTCTTAATTTGTGATCAAAGTAACGATAGTTTGGTATTGGAGCAATGATACATGTCCGAGGCCAAAGCTTTGGGTTAGTACGTGAACGGGGATCCAATTTTTTTTCTGGCCAGAACCTGATGATCTGCGAGTTTTCAAATCCTCTAAAAGCTGTTCCTTTGCCAGTGGCGTGAGTCTGCAAAGGCACGCTACAGGCTAGTGGATTCGACTCCGGTTGGGTTCCCTCCAAGCTTAGTTATGTATCACCTTCGAAGGGCTTTGTGCTAACAGGGAACAAACGAGAGCAGGAAAGGTATGGGTTGCCATACCAGCCTTGCCACCCTGTGATAATGCATGATCCTGGATATGTTAATGGCCAGACGCGCAAAGGACATGAAAGAAAAAATCAAAAGTTTCAAGTCCACCTTTCATTCCCTGAGGGGTTTGAATGCACTGGTCAAAATCCGCATCTTTTAAAAAGGAAAGGTGCGTATACAACAGTTTGACGACAAATTAGATCCCACATTCTTGGCTTTCCCCGAGCGACAATGGTGAGCGCTGCTGGTCTCTTGCCTCATCGGAGAAATACGCGGCCATTGAACTGATATGCCAGGTCAGTGGTGCATGTCATCTGCAGAGTCTGGTCCATATAGAATGGAAGGCTTGTGGTGGGCGTCGAAGTGGGAGAGAATCGCGACATCTCCCAAAGTGTTTGCATTATTTTGAGGCATGGTCGTGTTCCCTGTGTCAGTCAGCCATACGCTCAGTGCGAGGTTGATTACACGTGAATAATGAAAGATAGCTGGCTGATGTTATTAGATTAGGACGGAATTTCTCCACACGTATTAATAGATGATAGTATGTTGTTAAAGCATGTCGTTAAAGAAGCTCTAGTCATGCCGTAAGCATTTTCCATGGGGTGCCTCCAAATTTCATTTAAATGTGGAACTACTGGGGACATCGCTAGGAAGCATATGCATATATTGAGGTTCATGTGAGCCCACCGTGAGTACTCAGAAGGATAGGCGCAAGCTTGGGATTGCATTTAAGTAATTCTACAACTTTTCAGCATACAGTCAATCGTTGTCTTGTAGAAATACAATATATACCATGGCCTCGAGTCTACCGATCTCCACGTGCGTCATTGTACTCCGATACGCTGAGTGGATCACACAAAAGCTGACAGTCGATTTGCAGTGTATATGTGCAAAACCTTGAAGAGAGGATAAAGACCCAGCAGCTGTCCGAAACGCTGAAAACAATATTCTCAGAGTTCGGCACTATTATCGACATTGTCGCCAAGAAAAACCTGAGGGCCAAGGGTCAAGCTTTCATTGTCTACGATGACCCTACAAGTGCGACAGATGCCATCGATGAACTACAAGGGTTTGAGTTGTTTGACAAGCCCATGAGACTATTTCTAGCGAAGACCAGAAGCGACAAATTGGTTGAGATGAAATCTTCCCCTGAAGCATTCGCATCGCACAAAAGAGATCGAATTGCTGAGAAAGGTACATGTTTCTTCACACCCTCTTATATCTTGTCAGGTTTAGCTATTCATTGGCATTGCCGTGATCTAACATACTCAGACAAACGCATGGCTACAGAAGCAGCGGACAACGAGCGGCGATCCAAGAGAGGCTCTGGACAAGTGACAGATAGTAGACTCAGCAAGCTTTCTAAGCCAACTGGGCTCAAGTCAACAGGCCCCACGGCTTCTCAAGTTGTGCCAGATGAATATCTACCACCCAACAAGATCCTCTTCCTGCAACAAATCCCTGAGGAGTATGACGTCGATGCATTAGGCGCAATATTCAGCAGATTTGAAGGCTTTCGCGAAATCAGGTTTGTTCCCGGCCGTCGAGGTATAGCTTTTGTGGAATACGATGGTGAGCAAGGCGCCATTGCAGCTAAGGAGAGCACGTCAGCTATGAGGCTTGGGGAAAGTTCCCTCAAAGTGACATATCAAAGACAGTAGCTAGTTCACCCGTTTGCCTATTAAGATGTATTTTAATGCATACTATCCAGCTACCTAATAATTCCAGGAGGGTAATCAAATGTTTCGTTGTTTAATAATTTAAAAAATCACATCGTCTTCCTCATCACCCGCAAGAATGTCGCCCGCACCAGTTGCTTGTTCATCATTGCCTACGCCTCCATCATGGTCGTCTAATCCTTCTCGTCTTGCTTTCATTTCTGCGTCCGCAGCGGCGGTATCCCGCTGCTTCTTGTTTGCTACCTGTTGTCGGCCATAATCAGTTATACCATGAATAACAAATAAATAGCACAGAAGCTCAACATACTTTCTTCAATCTGTAAAACTCTTCTCGATCAAGCTCATCAAGTTCAGAGTTGATATACTTGATTGTATTCTCAGTTCGAGGAATTATCACATGTTCGATCGCGTTGACTGCACCAAGGTCAACCACAAGTCAAAAGTTAATGTGCTCTGATATGCTAGTAAAGTGCATTCACCTCGTCTATTGACAACCTTGATTACTTCATCCAAGATGACAAAGGCCGTCTGCAGACTGGCCAACTCTACGAGAGCTTCGACGGCTCGAGCATATGTTTCCCGGCAGCGTTGTACCTGTTGACCACCTTTACCCAGCCCAGTGAGGCCGAAGTCGTTGCTTTCATTAACGACGTAGCTTTCGAAAGCGGGAAGAAGCACTCCTGATACGTTGTCTTGTTTTGTTCGAATTCGAAAACGTGCTGATTTGGCTGATTCCTGAACTTGATATCCGATGTCGCCGCCGACCGCATACGTGACCTCGGCCAGAGAAAATGCCGCTATTTGCATTACGCGGCCCATTTTACGCTTCGCTTCGTCGATTCGTCTGGTTATCTCTAATACAAGCAAAGTCAGTGCGAATAAAACTGCAAAACTTTGAGTACCACGGTACCTCGGAAGCGCCTGACAGAGTTCAATTAGTTCAGCTTGTCCTTATAACTGCAAGAGTACTGCAATTTTCTCACTTCGTTAAAGCTTCACTCTTTCGCTTTAGCAAACTATGGCCCGTTTCGGCGCCTTTGAGCTTGGCTTTCATGATGCCCAGCGATTGCCGAGTGGGAAATACTGCCTCACGATCCTGTTAAAGTGATTAGAAGTTTCACGACGTCTAATGAAATATTAAATAGATAAGTATATTACCGCAGCGCCAGACATGATGAATGCTTATAATTGAGCGAATGACTACAAATCAACACCTACGCGTAAACGATGGGATGAGTTATGAGCTGTGTGCCTGTGTGGGTCGCGAGATTCGACCTTGCTGGTTGACTTCCAATTCAGGTGTGCATCTATCCCTGCAGCCTTGTGTAACAGACACGACTTTTAACGTGGACCTCCGTAGATGCATATATCTCTATACTGTGGGTACAGCGGGTAACTGAACGACTTCAGAGCGCTCAACTTTCGAGGTCCGCGATGAACCTATTGCCTCCGCCCACGAGACTTTCTTGAACGATGAGTTTCTATTCCTATATCTAGGGCACTTCGAAAGCCGATATTCGTGGTTCTCCTGCTCTTAGTGCGAGACCTGTATTAGCATCATGGCTCTTAAGACCGTGGGACACGCGAGACTGGATCTCCAGATTGTGGTAAGAGCTCTCTCGTCCAATACATTTTTTAATAGTGACGTGTTTTCCCTTTGCTGACAAGCAGTCACAAGTCAAATGAGGATTTTATTTACGAACAAGACGTGTTGCGGGACCCCGTAAGCGTTAAGCCTTGGCTGGTGTACATCGACTTTAAACTTCGACATGGTGATCTTTTAGAACAAAACTTGGTCATGGCCCGCGCGTGCGCCCAATTACCGCGTTCATACAAGCTTTGGAAGAAGGTAAAACTCTCGCTCTCTTCTGGAAGTATATACTAATAAACGTAGTATTTGTCCTTCCGAACCGCTCACGTAGCGAAACTGAATCCCGCCATCTTCGCCTCCGAGTATAATAAGGTCAATGCTTTATTTGAAAGAGCGCTCATACTTCTTAACAAAATGCCGCGAATATGGGAGTTGTATCTTCGATTTCTCATCAGGCAACCTGCCATCACGCTCGTCAGACGAACATTCGACCGCGCTTTGAGGGCATTGCCCATTACCCAACACAACAGAATATGGGCTCTGTATTTGTCGTTCGCAAACGCATCGTCGGGTGACACTGCTGTTAAAGTCTGGAGACGCTATATGCAAGTTCACCCTGAGAAAGTCGAAGATTTTATTGACTTACTCATCCAGACTGGTGCCTACACCGAGGCTGTAAAATGCTATATGAGTCTACTCAACAACGTCCGATTCGCAAGTCAACATGGCAAAGGTCACTACGAACTTTGGAGTGAAATGGTCGATTTGCTCGTTGACCATGCTTCGGATATTGATTCGAGCCACGAGAGCGGCATAGAAGTGGAAAGCATCATCAGAAGCGGGATAAGCCGATATCCTGACCAAAGAGGAAAGCTTTGGACAGGTCTGGCTACCTACTGGATACGGAGAGGCAGCTTTGAGAAGGCCCGAGATGCTTTCGAGGAAGGAATTACAACAGTCATGACTGTCAGAGATTTTGCTCTTATATTTGACTCATACACAGAGTTCGAAGAGTCAGTGATCAGGTCTCTCATGGATCGTGCAACTAGTCAGGCTGAATCTGCCGCTGGGGATGATGAGGCAGACTTCGAATGGGATGTTCGCATGATGCGTTTCGAACACTTGATGGACCGACGCCCCTTTCTGGTCAACGATGTGCTACTTCGTCAAAACCCGAATCTGGTTATAGAGTGGGAAAAGCGAGTCGCACTGTGGGGTGATAACAAGCAAGAAGTTGTCAGAACCTATTCGGACGCCATCGCCTCTATCCATCCGAAACAGGCCGTCGGCTCTTTCCACAAACTCTGGACCAATTATGCTCGGTTCTATGAACAAGGCCGCGATTTGAGAAACGCTCGCATTATTATGGAGAAAGCGACCAAGGTCCCCTATAAATCTGTTGCGGAACTGGCTGATATGTGGATTGAATGGGCCGAATTAGAACTGCGTAATGAGAACTTTAATGAAGCAGTTCGAATCATGGCAAAGGCCGTCCAGGCACCAAAAAGATCAACTGTTGATTATTTCGACGAGACATTATCAGCGCAGCAGAGGGTTCACAAAAGCTGGAAGCTCTGGAGTTTCTATGTCGATCTTGTGGAGAGTGTCGCTACTTTGACAGAAGTGAAGAAAGTGTACGAACGAATTTTCGAACTTCGAATCGCAACACCCCAGACGGTCGTCAATTATGCCAACGTCTTAGAAGAACACAAATATTATGAGGAGTCATTCAAGGTATACGAAAGGGGTTTGGACTTATTCAGTTATCCAGTAGCGTTTGAGCTATGGAATCTATACCTTACGAAGGCCGTTGATCGCAAGATTGGCATTGAGCGGCTACGAGATCTCTTCGAGCAAGCTGTTGAGGATTGTCCACCAAAGTTTGCGAAGACAATTTACTTGATGTACGGAAACTTAGAAGAAGAACGAGGGCTTGCACGACATGCGATGCGAATTTACGAGAGGGCTACAAGAGCTGTAGCGGATGAGGACCGTGCCGACATGTTCAACTTTTACATCACAAAATCAGCCTCGAATTTCGGGCTGTCTTCTACTCGTCCTATTTACGAAAGGGCAATTATAGCATTGCCAGATACGGAAGCCAAGGAAATGTGTCTCAAATTTGCAGATATGGAAAAGCGATTAGGTGAAGTAGACAGGGCGCGTGCGATTTATGGGCATGCGTCACAATTTTGTGATCCGCGAATTAGCAGCGACTTTTGGGCACGATGGGAACAGTTCGAGGTGCAACACGGAAATGAAGACACATTCAAGGAAATGCTGCGCATAAAGCGAAGTGTCCAGGCACAATATAACACTGACGTCAACTTCATCGCTACGCAAGCGCTAGCCCGGAGCCAGACTACCGATCATCATGTCTCTACGGACACTATGAGTAATATAGGCAGACAGTCAACCGCGCTGCAGGGCTTTGTTGCTGCGAGCGGTGAAGTTGCAGAAGCACGCGGTCAGCAGGACACGCCTGTGAACCCAGATGCGATTGACATCAATGGGCTTGACGATTAACACAAACATGTAGTAGAATTATTGTTTGTTCCATAGTTCTTGTCATTCTTCTGACTTACAGGGGCGGTTTCGCTGCACTTTGTTCTCCTTGTATTGGTTTCTTTCTTTTACTTTGTTTATGCCCGTCTTACATGGGGGTATGCCTTTCCACGAAATCTGGCACAATTATCTCAATTTCGCAGACTATCCCTGCATAACACTCCGAATCACAGTTTCAGGTTACTTGCCGCTTTCCATTTCGGCGATTTTGCATGGTATTGCTCGGCATGGTTCCTGTCGATGTGGTCGTTACGAGAGTTTGGTGTTGCGTATAATTACAGATCCTTTCCGTGGGACATAGATGCATCTGTACAGTTTTGAGCGCGTGCGGATTCTACTACTTAAAAAGATATCATAGGATTTTCTTTTTCGATGCGTTATCAATAATCAATAATACATTACACTAGAGGGTTGAGTGTATTGATATGTTATTTCGTTGGTAATACGAATCCCATTCATCCATCATTCTCCGACCTTGTTTGGCATCGGTAACAATTGACGATTCTGTGAGATGCACTGGCGGCTGTTCTGCCTATTGTGTCTCCTGGTGCTGCCCAGTGTTCAATCTTAATATCTGGCGTCTTGGCGATCTCGATTCACTCGAACAACATAAGGGGAATGGTATTCGATGTTATGTCGTGTCCGATTCGCACAGTACTTCTAAGTGGTGTGTTGTTGCTCGGGATACGGGTGTGGCGAGTCTTGCGGGAACTCATCCCACCTGGTTGACGATATGGAGCTTCATATAACCAACCTGAATGTTCGCTTGAACAAGTGAGCCAGATGCGACGTGAGGTTATTACGACACGTCAGTAAAATTCGGGATACACCGGCGATTTCGGCGGCGTCAACTTTACGACCTCCCCTAGGTTGGTCGGTTATCTATGTGACCAGTTCAAACAGACAATAACGATAGGCATTTGTTTACAAAGCGGTTCTTTCTTTACCTGGCGAGTTCTGGGCATATTCACTGCCAACTTCACTAATTATCGAGTCACAGACACAGGACAAGCGAATTACAAAACGGTATACCTACCCTAGGGTACGTGGTATCCACAATACATTTTACCTGTTGTGACCAAGCACAGGACGACTTTATATTTGCCAAACAACATTTTTATGATCGAAAATTAAAAACATTACTCGGGACTGCCGGGGCTACATGCAAAAATAGTGGCCAAGCCAACCCGAAGTCAGGTGGTATCCCCCATGCTCTCCGTCGTTAGTCGTCGCTTTAGCTTATTGCTCGGCATGAACAAGAGAAAGTTTGGCACGTTCATCAAAGACAATATGATACCTACAATAGAACTGAACACCAGCGAAAAACAACTCAGACGTCTTCTTCTCGACGTATCGGATTTCATCAACGACTCCAAGCCCACAGAACGCCCCGTAGTCGTTCGCTGGGCCGGAGGCTGGGTCCGCGACAAAGTGCTTGGTATCGAAACTCATGACATAGATGTCGCTGTGAATGCGATGACCGGTGTCGACTTCGCGCAGCGTATGTGCAGATACTGTGACACAGAAGAGGCAAAGAGGAAGCACTCAATCAAAGCAGACGACATTGGAAGCCTCCACAATGTTGCACGGAATCCAAACAAATCAAAACATCTAGAAACGGCCATGTTACGCATATTCGGGCTGGATCTAGATCTCGTGAACTTGAGGAAAGAGAAATATGCTGAAACAAGCCGCAATCCTATCGTTGAATTCGGGACACCCGAGGAGGATGCACTACGACGAGATGCCACCATCAATGCGCTGTTCTACAATCTGCACACTGAAAAAATCGAGGACTTCACCGGCGGCCTAGAAGACTTGGCCGGTAAGATCGTGAGAACGCCTTTAAACCCTCTAGAAACGTTCAAGGACGACCCTCTTCGCATCCTTCGAGTGGTTCGCTTCGCTAGTCGTCTGGAGTTCTGCATAGATGACGACACATGCAAAGTCATGGCACATGAGCAGGTCTTGGAGGCCCTCAAGGTTAAGATCAGCCGCGAGAGAGTCGGAAATGAACTGAGCAAGATGTTAAGAGGCAGTCATCCATGCTCTTCTTTGAAGCTTCTTGACAGCCTGCACCTATACAACGCGATATTCACCGACCCTACGTCGAAATCCGAAGCATCTCCAAACATCTCCCGCTGGCAAGTCGCCTACAAATGTCTCGAAGATATGCTACAGAACGACAGCCCCGGCTCCCTTGGTCGGCTGCTGATTCGCTCAAAGGATGCTGCCTATGTGGCCTGGAATTTGGCCGCCCTTAGTCCATGGATGACAATGGACCCTTTGCCTAGTGAGCTACCAAAGGCGAACAGTTTACCGCCAGTTTCTGTTGCCGCTCGAGAAGGGTTCAGGGCACCCAATAAGTTATTGGATGTAATAACAGCCAGCTACAAACACAGGCGTCATATCATGCAGCTCAAAACATCGACATCCGGGCCAGGGTCCGTGGCTATTGCCAGAGATGTACTCGGCATGGCAATCCGCAAATGGGAGAATCATGGTGGCTCTTGGACATTGCAGGTCTT